>PVKA01033173.1:0-24639 GCA_004027165.1 Ctenomys sociabilis | reverse complement strand
GTAATTCTATGAGAAGAAAGATTTGCACTAATAGTGTTTGGACAGGATATCCTGTCTGCTTCTTGTACGTGGATAACCACTAGGAAGATAACAGTGTAAAAAGCATTAATTATTGAATTTATCAGTTGTTTTTCCTAGCAGTTTCACACACATAAGCATAATGAGAAATTAGCATTAATTTTATTATTTATTTTCATTGTGATTTTGTGTTTAACTACCTGTGTAGTGCATTGGTACTTTTACCACAAAGTGACATGAATGTATTGTTTTGCCTTTAGTGGCAAGTAGGGTTAGGAAGACCAACAGTGATGCAGTGCTGGGGCCATTGTCTGTCCCAGAGATGGCACATGGCACTCGGTCAGTGTGTAGCAGACGAATCAAGGATGCCACCTCACCATGGGCAGGCACAAGGACCATCTCCAAGCATGGGTGGATGGAGCCTGGACTACATCCAGGACCCCACTGTGGACACAGACCTGTTTCTCTGCCAGCCATAAACTAGAGACATGGATGCAATCTTGCAGCAAACTAGAGAGGATGACGTAACTGGTTGTTCTATTTGCCTAATGAAGAAACTGGGCAGTGCAAACCCTTCATTCTTTTTCATTTTTATTTTTTATTTTTTTATGTATTCAGTATAGGACCTACAAGGTCTTCCTACACAGATCGGACTCGCAGTGATTCTCCTGTTTTCAGCCTTCCAAGCTCTGGGATTACAGGCATGCGTGCTCCCATGCCCAGTCTCATTTGCATGTCAGCACACCCCGGGGGCAGGATTGGTGGAGGAACCTAGAGGAAGCTGGGGCTCAAACCGTGGTCCTTAGTAAGCTATGAGGCTGGCCAATCCAAACTCTTCAGAATGTTGAATAAAAACTATAAAAGATGCATTCCTTATAATGACAGTGCCAGGACTACAGGGTGAAATCACATACTTATGCATGAATATTGATGTGGGGTTTCGATGGACGGTGTGGCAGTTTCTAGTTGGTTATAAGTTTGTATTATTTTCATCTTTAAAGGCCAAGGGATTTACTGAATTTTATTTTATTTTCTTCTCCTAAGTGAGATGATTATATGTAATGATTTTTCTTCCATAATTTTTTGAGGCACACAGTCTAAACAGATTTGATAAGAATAAATCATGCTTGTAGTTTTTAGATGTCTTATCTGAGAAGGCATATTTGCCACTCCTATGCTTGAGATTTTCAAATCTGTGTTAATAAGCACGTACTTGAATCTTTCTCATTGCCAACATTGTTTTCCGATTTGTACTTTAAGTTATTTTGAAATCATAAATGAATTGGAGAGCTTCTTTTCTCCTTTTATTATTTTTTTATGTTATGGAAGGGTCAACAGGGTGTTCAGAGTCTTACTGCTAGATGGGACTCGTAGCAATCCACCTGTTTACAGCCTCCCAAGAGCTGGGATTACAGGTGTGCACCTCCACGGCCAGTCTCAGTTGCTATCTCAACGCACCCTCGGTGGGCATGGTAGGCCTGTGGAGCACCCCGCCCCTGCACCTGCTTGCAGGTGCTTTAATTGGCAAAGTTATCTGGCTGGCCTATTCTTTTCTCCTGTTCTCAAGAAAAGTTTGTAAAAGATACAAATTCCTTAACTCCTGAAAATTGAATTAGCTGTGAACTCTAAAACCTTCTGGACCTCTATATATTTTTTTTTAAATGAGAGATTTATACAGTCTGAAAAGAACAAAAAGTATCCTTCATCTTTTGAACATTCTTTGTTTTGCATGGTATAAGGAAAACTTATGACTATTAATTTTTATAATTATTATTGAATTATCTTATGATACCTTGATAAGGAAGTATTTAAAACAGATAGAAAGACCTAATAGTCTGAAAGAAATTTGATAAACATAATTGCATTTAAATTAAATATTTTTTCTTGACAAAAGTGTTCATAGACAAAGGTAAGCCATAATTAAATAGATGGTATTTAAAATCTATGGGTTAAATTATGTTCTCTACAGAAAAGATGTTGAAACCCTAATCTTCATCACTTTTAAACCTCAGCATACTTGGAGATCATGTATGTTGCAAAAGTGATTAGTTAGTTGGAGCAAAATGGGCTTTTAACCCAATGGGACTGCCTTCCTCATAAAGAGAGAGAAATTTGGAGGAAAACACAAACCCAAAAGGGAAAAAGAGTTGAGGATGGAGGAAGAGACTGGAAAGCTGCTGCCACAATCTAAGGATAACCGGGTTACCAGAAACTGGGAAAGCAGGAAGAATATTCCCCTAGAGCCTTTGCAGAGATCACAGCCCTGCAGGCACTTCGATAGAACTTCCAGGTTATAGAACTATGCAAATAAGTTTCTGTTGTTACAGCAGCTCTAGGAACTTGATATATTGAAATCTATAATTTCTAAATGGGTCTGTGTCCAGAACATTTAAAGAAATATGACAAGTAAATAAAAAAGGGAAACTACCCAAATAAATATGGGCAAAGTACATAAGCTGGAGTACAGTCAAAGCATACATCTTTCTGTGCTTTACAAACTATTCCTGATGAAACAGGGAAAGGAATTTGTATAATAGCAGTAATGATGATGATTGTTTATATTTCAATAGTTCAATTATATTATTTATACATTCATAAATTATATGAACCAATCAAAAATAATCACAATCTTTATTTACATGTTTGAGTACCCAAATCATAGCTTCTGTTTTATCCTGTTGAGATCTGCAAATAACTGTGGGCAGTGATGAGCTAGGCATTTGGAGGTGTTGCCTTTGGCCTTGGGGTGCTCTCTTATGCCAGGCCAAGTGAGGCCCTGGCTCAGTACAATGCAGAAGTTCTACCACAAGTTACAAGGATCCTGTCCTCCTTGAGGCCAGGCAGCCCCCCCATGGGCCACCGAGACTCAAGTCTCCATGCTTTCTGCTCCGTACCTCATGCAGGACACTGGCCAAAGAGCAAAACCCAAGCTCAGCCCTCCCACCATGGGAGGCCAAGCGGCATCAGTCTGAGGCACAGGATTAGAAAATGTTCCTACCTTTTTGGTTAGGGCTTCTTTTCTGTGTGGGATGCTGCCAGTTGACTTCTGCTTTCCAGGCCTCGTCTCATCCTCTGCCCTGTAAGCTCCGTGAAGTCGGGAACACCTCTCTGAGGACACACGCAGCCTGGCTGGCTGTTCTGGCAATCACACCTGCCAGCCATTGAAGAACACTGGTGGAGGCGAGGCCCATCTCCTCCTGTTTTCTTTATTCCTCCGTATCTGGGTTCTCTATGCCTTCCTCCCAGGGACTGAGTTAATCTGCCAAATGGCCAGGGGTCAGTCCTAAGGCAGCCTGCTGGAAGCAGCAATGGGCCAGCCCACCTCCAGCCAGCCTCCACAGGCTGCAGCTGGGCTTACACAGCAGGCTGGAATAGAGGTGGAGATCTGGGGAAAAGATTCCGCCTCTGTTCAGAGACATGCACCTGATACCCGGAGGACCTGGAGGGAGGTTCGTGGGTGCGTGTGTATCTTACATTCACGCAGCACTTCCGCTGCTCATCTGTGTGAGGCGAGCTTGGCCTCTACCAAGTGCACAATTTCAGGACTAAGTGTGCGACAGCTAGTGGGGCAGGGAGGTAGCCTGCATTCCTCCAGTCTTGGTCTAGGTAATTTCCCACTTTTTCTGTGCATTCAGAATTCTCTTTGAAGCTTCTAATGGGCCAATGTTCAAAGGGTATTTTCGATAATTTATGTTTGGCTTTCAGGGCAAAGCGACAAGACTGGAATTGGGATGTTCACCCACAGTTCATTGAGACATTTTCTCCTGGTAAAGTGGTCCCTGATGTGGAATCAACACCGAAAGATGCTCTTGGGTGGGAAACCCTTCCCTCACTCCGCCTCTGCTAGAGATCCTCTGTAGTACAGGAGAAGGAGAAACACACACACACACACAAAAAAACATTTTTTCATTTGTTTTGCTCCCTTTGGCTCTTAGGAGTGGTTTCTTCCTTAAAAAAAGAGGAAGCTTTCCTCAACAATTGAAGCTGTGGTACTACTAAGTTCTACACGATAATTTCCGTTTGATTTTTATCAATTAAACTCACACCTCATATGTAGATTTTTACCTTAGGCGACCCTTTTGATTCTTCTAGTCAATTGCAAATTTAACAAAATGTCATGTGCATATTTCTTCTTGGTAATTATCTGGTTTATGTGTTCTTTCCTGTTCCCTTCAGGACCTTGCTGGTGAGATTTCTGCTCTCCCGGGTTTCAAGAAGGTGAGAATTAAACTCCATTTGGTGTTGAACTGTTGGTTAAGACAATGTCCTTAGGGCTGTGGGGTTTGTTAAATGTCTTCCGGATCTTTCTCTGTGCTCCATCAGGCATAGATACATTTCTTCCCTGATCTGTCCTGTTTGGAGACTTGTGTGGGGGTTGCATGTGAGATTCTCAACACAGGTCATGTGGGTCCAGCTGCTTCTTTCCTCTGTAAGCAATGGGCTGGGATGGCACCTGGCCCACTCCACAACTGCGGGGAAGTGTCCAGCTTGTTGTTTGTCTAAGGTTGTAGTGCAAAGGCAGGGAGTGAGATACACTTAGAGGTGAAAATGTTCTTCCATGAGGAATACGATTCCTTTCAGTGTGAGTCTGTGGCCAGAGACCCCCTGAGAGCTTCTGGCCCAAACCAAGCATGGCCTCTTGGTTCTGACAGAGCAGTGCAAATCTCTCCTCAGCTGTCTGTGGATGTGGCAAAAGCCTGGAGATTTGTTTCATCTTCCTCATCCTCTTTGCATTCCAGCATCATGCACACTCTCCACAAATAACACCGCACTTCCGGTGCCGAGGGAAGGGTGCTTTGATTTGCTTGTCTGGGGTGGCAGACACTTCCCAGCTCCTTGTGCTGCCCATCATTCCATTTCTGATTTTCATTTCTGCTGCGGTCTCTCCAGCTTCCAAGTCCATAGTGGCCTCCGGATTGGCTTGGAGTGCTGCGTCCCCCTCTCCTTTGGATACACCTGAGGAAGCTTCCAGAGCTAGCTGGGACTGGAATCGAGGTTTCCATTGCTGGGTACTTCCTGCTTAGGATTTCTCATATGTCACACTTCATGAAATTTTTCATCTTTAGCCCACAAACAAAGACAGTGAGTCATAGAAGGTTGGTGATTCGGTGGTGGTGGGTGCACATAAGCAGCTGCTTGGCTGAGATTTGAAGCTAGCTTGGCAAAGTACCATGCACTTTGCAAACTGGGTTACATGCATGAAATGAAGCCCTGTCAAAGTTCTGGGCCACACACGGCACTGTGCACTCACCTGGCTGCTACATCTTGCAGCATTTCACCAAGTCAGGCCCTTAGGATCAAGTCCAATTAGAATCTGTAAGGCCCTTGTTCCCTCTACCTTCATTCTTTCCCCTTGTTTCTGCTTCCTGGCTCATGGCACTATTTGGAGATGATGGGACCTTGTGTTAATCCCTTAATCCTGATTGTAATTTGGGTGGGATTAAGGATTCCTAGAGTGGCTATTGCATTGTGAGGATAGAAACATCATCAATAGGTTAGTTCCTACCTGATGAGCTGTGGGGAGGTGGAGTGCAGCTGGAGGAAGTGGACTTTGGGACCCCATCTTCCCTCCAGCTCTTTCCTCCCAGGCTCTTCCTCTGATCTCTCCTTCCTGAATTGAACAGATTTCTCTCCTGGAGCCTAGTGGAGGAAGTTAGGTCATTGCAGGTGTCTTAGCTACTCTTCTCTCATTGCTGGGACAAATGCCCAACACCCAAAATGAAGGAAGGAAAGGTTTGTTTAGCTCACAGTTACTGGAAGTTTCAGTCCATATTCAGCTGGCTCCATGGCAGAGGGGGGACATGGAAGAGAGCAGCAGTTCATGGCGGCCTAACAGCAACAACGACAACAACAAAGAGCAATAGCTAAAGAAACTCTGTTTCTTTGTCTGTTATACTACACTCAGGCTCTCTGTCTCAGGCTGAAGGAAGTACTCACACCCATAATCCCAGCAGTACTAAAACCCATAATCCCAGCCTTGGATCACACATAATCCCAGTGGATCATGACTTAATCACAAACTCTAGAAGTTTTCACCCCATGACTACATGAGGCTTTGGGGGGACAACTAGACACAAACCGTAATAGCAGGGTACCCTTAAAGGGGATTTTTGGGGACCCCAGCCCCTCTTCCACTTTCTGTGTGCTTCTCTTATATAAGCAGCTTCTGCCACACAGCCTCTGTCGTGATCCACTGCCTTGTTTCAGGCCCAAAACTGCCCATGGGCTGAGTCCTGCAAAACTGTGAGTCTGGAGAGAAGATGCATAATGTGGGGTAAATGCACCTTTCCTCTCTATAAATTATTTATCTTGGGCGTATAGTCACAGTGACAGAAAGCTATCACATACTGCTTCTCAATTTCCTTTACATGAAGACTGATGAGGTCACTGCTCCCACTCCTATGCCCAGAACTCATTCTGCTGTGGGCCCAGGGCCCTGCATGTATGTGGTATGGGAAGGGCAGATGTCTTCAGAATGTCATTATCACATGAATCCAGGCAGGAACTACTCCTTGGGCATAAAAGACAGTATCTCCCACTCCCACACACTCCTTTTCCTCAAAAGAAACTTGCCATGTTTCTTTACACATGACTTGGAAGTCACTTACAAGGTGGCAACACAAAATGGACAGACCAGAGCTGAAATGTTAGAGGATCCCAGGACAGGGCAGGGCGAGGGGCTGTGTACAAAATGGTCTTGTACAGTACGTGCTCACATACAGGTACAAGTGCTCAAGTGTACATGTACACAGGGGGATTCACAGATATGCACATCTGGGCCCCAGAGCCCTGCTTTGCTTTCCTTATCCTCAAGCTGAAAGTTCCACTTGGAAAGGACTAGGGGCTCTTTCAGTCTACTTCAAATACACAGGCAAGCCCTGAAGGAGCAAATAGGCTTATATGACCCTATATATCAGGATCTTTGGACACTTCTTATGGTATAGGCATCGGAATTTTGGTTCACCTTGGTCATAATGAATGAAAAGAAATTGTCTTTGAGTACTTACAAATAGCTAATGTATGTAATTGACACAAATTCTGCTAATTTTTATAGTTACTCTTATTGGCTCTTCTCTAGACAAAGTTCTCTTGTCAAAGTGCTCAAGCATTGTACATTCGAGTCATGAAACATATTGCTAAAACTCACACGGTAATGGTAGAAGCTTCTGTACCTGTGGGGCTGAAGCGCTGGCTATCCAGGGCCACAAGCTGGATGTGCCTATTGTCTGCTTCCCAGGATTAAATATGGTTGGTTTTAGTGTCAAGTATTTCTAATGATCTATGGAAGCCCAGACTCGCCCACTGCCCGTTCTCCTAATTCTGCCCAGCTCTTCCTGGATCTGCCTTCCAAGATGCACTGTCTGAGGCCCAGATAGAACTGGAAAGCAATGTGGAGGGAGTGTCGGGGATCCAGGTCCACCCTCCCAGGCACTGCCAGTGGTGGGCACCAAGTGGCCCCTTGGGGTGCCATCCTCCCTTCCTCTTACTCCCTCGCATCTCCTTCCATTGCATTTGCTGAACCTTTTTATACTCTGGTTACAAAAAATAAGTCTATGTTGTTTTAGCATCCAAATGGTGGCTCCAAAGGAGCTTCCCTATTACTGCTGAAAGTGGAATAAAATAATTACGTGTGCTAACAGCCCCTATGTAGACCATTTGGAAAACAGCAAAGGATGAACACTAAGTGTTCATTTCTAGTGCCCAATGTGCAAATTATACCCTGGGATACTCAGTCTTGTTTCTTGAAAAACTTCCATGGTGCATGGCTAAAGCCAATGAAGGGGAACTCGCAGTGGAGGCAGGGAACAAGTGTTCACCAGGTCCTGTGTGATGTCCTGAGTGGAGGGCCAATCTGGGAAGCAACACAATGCTCTTCCTGTGGGTGAATTACCCAGGTTCCACTCTGGAGATGCCATCCCCCCAAGAGTTCAGATGGGTGGCTGGCATGGCCCCTGTTCCCTGAGATTTGGGAGGGACTGTATTTGGATACTAACAGAGGCAAACCCAAAGCCAAAGAAAGGAATTTCATTTCCAGGGCAACCGTTGCAGCACTCTCCTCCTGGAAACCCTTGCCTTCCTTTGGTTCATTTGTAACCGACCCTTTGCTGTGGGTTATGCCTGGTCCCTTAATCTGGACTTCCCATCCAAGGTGCTGCCTGACCCAAGAACTCACACAGGGACTGCGCTACTCAACAGGTCTCTAACTTGGCAGACAAGTCTAAGCTGGTGGGTGAACTTCACATGGAACTTTAGGATGCCAGAAATTTTGATTTACATTCATCATGAAAGTATCAGGAATATTATTGAGATCAATAAGGTAAGAGGTGTGAGGGAACAAAGAAAAAGTCAAGGGGATATAGAAGAAAGAGCCACTGAAGGCGTTTGGGAATGACTCCAAGTAGAGGGTAGTGTGCATGCTCTGAATAATCTCCAAGAACCGGAAGTCTGCTACTGCCTTTCCCACGGTTCTGCACTCCGCATTGGTCTTCAGAGCTCTACACTGTGCCTTTCCCTAGCAGTTGGAAACTCCTGGTAGAGCTAGTCTGGCTGGCTGTTCAGACCTCAGCCCATGAGCACCCACTGGCGTGTTTTAACACCAAGAGGACCCAGATGTCCTGAGTGCCATCAAGTCATTCTTTCTGCTTTCTTGGCAGGAATTGATCTTTCTTTAATAATATGGCTGGAAAGTTCTTCAGTAGTCTATTTAGCCAGTCTAGGAAGCCTTTCCTATTCAGGGACTCCTTTTAGGAGAGACTTGAGTTGCCACTGGAACCCAGAGAGCCAGCTTAGTGTGTCAAGCATTTCTAGGACCACCTTCCTCTCCGTGTGCTGCTGTTTCCCAGCCCAGGACCCAAGAGCAAAGGGAAAGTGATGGGCTGCACAGCCCTGATAGCTGAGTTGGCTGTCCAAGTGAGGGCAGCCCTGGTGCGGGGGTTGGGGGGCTGTGCCCATCCCAAAGTGCAGCTCAAGCGCAGAGATGGAGCTTGGGCCCCTTCGCCCCACTCTGTCTCTCTGGAGACTCTGAGCTGGCAGGGGCAAGTCCTGTTCAGGCACTGTGGCAGTGTTCTTACAGTTGGGCCTATTGTCTCACAGAGCGATCCTCCCTGTACCCATCTCTTGTGTGCACATGTCAGCCTTCTCTCCAGCCCAGAAGGAAAGTTCCCTGAGGGAAATGGAAGTTCTGGAACTTTCCTTTACCTTTTACAGACCTTCAACAGGGCAGTAACTAGACTGATCAATCAAGGCAAACTGTGCCCATGCTGGTTTCAGGAACACTTTCAGTCAGATTGTACCCCTACCTGGTCACTCTACCACAGAGATGTCCACTTAAGATTTCACCTTGGGGTTCTGGGCAGCTCCGCTTGTCTCCAGCACTCATGGTGAGCATGTGGTTCAGAATAGAGCACAGGGACATGGGTGTTGGCGCACAGCAGTAATCTCAGCACTCTGGGAGACTGAGACAGAAAGATTGTAAATTTGAGCCTGGCTTGACAATTACTGACTAAGACCTTGCCTCAAAATTTACCAAAAAAAAAAAAAAAGAATTACAAAGGGCTAGGAATGTAGCTCTGTGAGAAGGCCTTAGGTCCAATCCCCTTCACACACACACACACACACACACACACACACACAGATATATGCACATACACATGTGCATACACATGCAGACTATAAAAAATGTCTTAAAACAACAAACAGCATCATTTTATAGTTCTGGAGGATAGAAGTTGGATCTGGTCTCATTTGGCTAAATCAATATGTCAGCAAGACCATGTTCTGTACAAAGAATTCAGAACGAAGTCCTGTCCTTTCCTTCTCCAGCTTCTTCTGGAAGCTGCTCACATTTGCTTTGGTGCCCCAGCCCCTGTCCTGTAAGAATCCTTGTGATAAGGACCTGAGCCACATCTGGATTGTCCAAAATAACCTTCTACCTCAGTATACTGCACTTATTCTCCCCTGAAACATCCCTTTTGCCATGTAAAGTATCAGATTGTAAGGATCTGATGTCACACCTTTGGAGAACTATTTTCTGCCTACCAAAAAGACAGAAAATATGAAAGCCAGCCAGGATTGGTGGTGCACACCTGTAATCTGAGCTACGCTGGTGCCTTAGGCAGGAGGAGTAGAAGCTTGAGGTTTGTGTGCCTCAAAAAAGAGGGGACCGTGAATTAGAGTCCCCTTGAATTCAAGCCTCAGGACTGCCAAAGGGGGAAAAAAAAAGAAATGAAAGAAAAGGTGAAGGTAAAGCGTAGGAATAGAGGGGCAGGAGGCCAAAAAATTTTCTTTCTTGGGCATCCAATGGGAGGAAAGACAAGGTAGGGTGTCGTGTGGGGCTGGCCCTGTTGGCTGTCACCTCACCTACTTCACCTCTGTTTCCTGCTTTTTTCTAGTTCTCTATGTTTTTCATTTGGAATTTTGAATTCTCAGACACACATGTACACACATAAACACACATTCACACACACATACACACACACACACACACACACACACGCACACACACAGAAGAGCATGCTCTTTCTTTCTTCTTTTCCCCCCTTTTCCCTTTCTTTTTAATTTGGCATTTATTGAAGCTGATGGAGTGAACTGGATAAGAACACCCCAGAGTAACTGATGTGCCACTTAAAATATTGAACATCCATTTAGGAAAAAAATGCACTGAACACTCAGTCCCATCACAGCCCACATAGCTCTGCCCCATCACTCTAGGGTCTCAGCCGGAGAGCAGCTCCCCCAACTCCGGCCTTGGAGAGCTGGGCCCGTGTCTCCGCTGGAGAGATGGTAAGTCCCAGAGAACAAGGTCATTAAGCAAAGTTAGTGACAACAAGAGCAAAGGGAAAGTGACAGCAACCGTGAGTCCCAGGGAGAGGAGGCCTCTTAGAGAGCAGCACATGGGCTTGAGCAGATCCCATATGCCCATCTCGAGGCCCCGAGCGAGTCCAGGGCCGGGCTGCCTCTGACGGCAGGAATTTCCGTAACTGTGGTTGCCTATTTTTCCATTAAGATCCAATGGTACTTGAAGCGTGCTATGTAACTTTGAGATGCAGAGAAGGTTGAACAAGTATTTTGTTTTTAAATCCAGGGATACGGTATTTCAAGGAAAAAAACACAGCCAGCTTCCCTGATTACAGATGTAGTTTGTGCTTTTCTGAGGTTGTGGTTTGTACCTTCATTTTTGATGCTTAGAATGACACCAGTTAAGATTACTTTATGAAATGCCTGGCAAATGTGCCGCTTGTGGGAGTGGGTGGCCTCAGGATTTGGGGATTGACCTGGAGTTTGCTAACTGCCAGTGCTTTGGATGCTCAGATACTTCTAAATCCTTGGCAGCCCAGCTTTTGACTTGAATTTCATAGGGTATGAAAACAGGTTTCTGCTGAAAAATCTGATATTTCCTCCTTTGGCCAGCCTGGAAGCGTTTCAAAAGCAGACTTCTAGCTGCTGGTGCGTGGCTCGCATTTGCAGCTCTAAGGCCCTCATGCAGACCTTCACTGGTGAGTCAGGCCAGCAGGAGCAGGAAGATGTGGCCAGGGCTAGGGAGGATGGGGGGGAGGGGGAGCGCACTGTGGGGGGAAGTCAAAACGCGGGGCTCATCACAATCCAATGAGTTTTCCTATTGCTGCAGCCAAAGGAAAGCAGCCGGGTTGATGGTGGAATCTCAGGAGCTCCCCAGCAGTCTCAGGGAGGTGGCATTGGATGGGCACTGCAGGGGCTGAGAGGCAGCAGGACTAGGGAAGCAGAGGCAGCTGGCTGCTAGGGACTTCAGTGCAGAGCCCAGGAGAGTTCAGTGTGCCACACAGAGGCCCCTCGGCCTCCACCTTCTGACATACCGGTCTTGGCTGGGGCTTGACAACTGGTTAGGTTCTTAAGGAACACAGAACTCAGAACCCAGACTCCCTGCGTAAGGCCCTTGTGAGTGCATCAGGTTATTAGAGACCTTATACTTTACTACTCAGTCTGATTTAGTAATTTTTTATTTTATTGCCTGCTGTATGGCTATATTCTCTATAATCAGGTTGTCCAAGTAGATTTTAATCATTATTAATAAAATATTAATGCGCTGACTTATTTTGAATCTCAATCAATGACACCTTTCATCTTAGGTTCTGGGTTTAATGAGTTCTGCAATTAAACTCTCCAGGGAGTAAGAAGTGACCAGTGGAAAGTCCTAGAGGCTGTAAGCTGATTCTATCAAGCCGCCTTGGTACCCACTATGAAAAAACATTCCCCCTGAGAGTCACCCTCCTCATAGCCAGAGTTATTTTTCCACCTGGTTTCTGGGGGCTCTCCTGGAACCTCACCTGTGAATGTGGAGTGCTTACAATTAAACTCTGTTTTCTAACCTCGTGAGGCTCTGTGCAGCCTACACCATTCTGATTATTTTAATGCAGTGGTTCGAGTGGTTAACTGACAACACATCACTTGTTCACTTCTGCCTCTCTTTCTTTAATGTTCTCTGCCTCCCCTGGCCTGACCTGTAAGTCAGTCTCACCACCTAGCTCCCCACCGGGTGTTCAGCCAGCTTGCTCATCCAGACTGTGTCAGCACTGGGCCTTGGGCTGAGGCCAGACAACTAGGAGCCTCTCTCAGTGGTCCTGTGGTGAGCCACATGGGCAGCCTCTGCTCTTTACCTTTCCATAGCTTTCCTTTTTCACCTCTCTTAAAACTGGATCAAGTAAATCAAAACGCAGAATACACACACACGCACTTTGATTAGTTCTATCAGTGTGTGAAAAAGCAGGCACTTGTCCCCATTAGGACATCCCTACCATGGGGGTGGACTGAATGTTTGCCTGCCAGACCCATGGCTGGAGGAATTACACGCAGAGAGCATGTCCAACTGACCCTTGAGGAGACTTAACAATAGCTCTGAGTTTTGTTTAGAATGTTTTAAGGGCGCATAATTGTATGCCTTTTGTCCCGTATAAGGGAGGAAGTTCCCAGTGATCCAACACAATTCATTTGCAAATGCTAGTAAGAGGCAACCAAAGTGTTCTTCAGCTGCTGCTCAGCCACCCACCTATCATTCTCTAGGTTGCTAGGCTTGTGTCACTATTCTTACCCTGCAGCCCAGCATGGGCAAAGGTGAGCTCCTAAGAACATGAGCTGAGAATGAGCCTTAGTTCGAGGACCTCAGGACCTTCAAGCAGAAGGAATCTCCCCAGGGAGCCCATAGGCTCCCAGCTCTCAGTCAGTCCACTGCTACCCAGATGCTGGCCACTCTGCTGATCTGCAGGAAGCCCATCCAAACACTCAGTTTTCCAAGCTCAGCTCCTCCACCTCGAACACAAAGCAAGCAACAATGGCCTTTCTAGTTAATTGTGAGGATAAAATATTATATTATATTAAAAATACCAACTCAATAATTGTCCAGGCCTTAAGACGCAAATGCTCCCTGTCCTCCCCTTTTCTCTGTGCTAATAACCTGAATATGCTCATTGCTATTAGGTCTTTGGAAGACAGACCCAGCTCACATCTGTCCATAGAACCAAGTTTTCTCTAGCACCAACTTTCCTGTCCAGCCTTCACTGTGCTAAGTGCAGTGGCCCAAATCTGCACAGAAAACACAGGCGGGGGTCGGAAGCTGCTGTGCCTGTGCTGGGCTCATTCTCAGCGGGAGCACAGAGCCCATCAGACCACAAAACAATGGCTGCATCAGTGGCTTGGGGCATTATGGGTATTGATTCCTTGTGGCTGCATAACAAAAGACCACAAACTTAGTGACTTGAAAAAGAGATTTCTTATTTCTCAGTTCTAGAGGACTAAACCTGGGTGCAGCGAAGCTGCCTCTCTGCACAGGCTGAGGAGTAGTGCACTCCCTGCCGTCTCCCAGATTCTGCTGCACCACGATTATCCTTGGTGTTTCTTGGCTAGTAGCCACGTGACTCCGATCTTGGCCTCCGTCATCATGTGATTCTGATCTCTACCTGTCATCACATGGCTTTCTCCTCTCCGTGCCCCTAATTTGTCTCTGTTTTCCTACAGAAACACTATCAGAAACTTTGGGGTTCTGCTTAAATCAAGGATGATCTCTTCTTAACTATATCTGAAAAGACCCTGCTCCATATTTATGGTTGTGAATGCATCAAAATCAATGGCTAGGGTCCATGTTGACCTTATGAAGAAATCTGATTCAGTTTGTGACCAATGAGAAGAATTACGTTTGTGAACGGAGGTACCACTCTGTAGGTATGGGGTATTCATATACCTCTATCTTTCTTGGTTGCTTTGTAAAAGAGTTGAGTGAAGACAAAAGTCACAATGAAGTGGACTTTTCAGAGGAGCAAACAAACAGGGGCTGAGGGGCCCCCTCTGTCCCCTCTCATCAGGTGTCCTGATCTCCAAAGACTGCTTATTCGTTGCTTTCTATCCCAGCTATCCACATGGCTGTGACCCCCATGATTCCACAACAAGTTGTTCTTCACTCTGCTTGGCTCCCATACGCCACCCTCGCTGGGTTCCTTCTCAAAGGAGGCCTTTCAGAAACCATTCTTCCACAGTGCTAATGGGGCAATGAGGACTCTTTTTTTTTTCATGCCTAACACAAATAATCTCATTTCAGAAGGCACTCTGTGATTTTTATTATAACCAGGAATTAAGGAATGCCAGACAAGGTGTGATTGAAAGCTATGGTGAATGTTTAAATATTTAAAATTTAGTACAGGAGACAACACTTTGCTGTTAATCCTGTCAAAATACTCCCTCCACCTTCGATCATACTCAACCCATTATTGTTACAACTTTCTACACTTCATCTTGGCCAAAAGGCTGTGAAGTGATTGTTGTTACAGGTTTTTGAAGTTCTTTTATTAAATTAATTTTATTGGTGCATTTGCCTTTTTCTTTTTTTATGGAAAAGGTAAAGCAAAATTTCAATACAAAATTATAGGAGAATAACACATAGATAATACATTACTTATTATCTTCAGAGTAACTACTCATGGTACAAGACATGAACATAAGAAATTCACCCAACAATCCTAGTATAAACCTTTTCTTTTACTGAACTATGAGAAAATGGTGGCAGACCATCTTGTATTTTTTTCTGTTCCCTTCCTTCCTTTCTCCCTCTGTCCATCCTGGTTCTTCTTTTCTTTTGAATAATTTCTTCCCATTTCACAGTATCTATTTTACATTTTGGACCATTTTTACTCTTTCTGTTTCTCACACCAAAGAGATAGTACAATGTTTGCACCTGTGAGTCTGATTTATTTCACTTATCAGTGTGGTCTAGAGTTGTATCCATTTACCTATGAAAGTCTCAAGTTTATTCCTTCTTTACTGTTGAGCAGAACTCTACTGTATGCAAAGACCACATCCTTTTTTAACCATTCCTCCATTGATGGGTTTTATGGCTTGCATCTAGTTGTCCTGCCAAAGCTTCATGCAGTTATGGGGCAGGAACTTTCAAAGTTTGAGATTAACTCATGATCTACTGGGATTATGGGTCCTAGTACTGCTGGGATTATGGGTGTGAGTGTTACACCCAGCCTGGGGTGGATTGCCTGAATGTAACATAAAAGAGAAAGAGAGACAGACTTCCTCTGTGCTGCCATTGCTGCTGCTGCTCTTCCCTTGGCTCCTCTTGCTCATTCTCTGCCCTGTGGCACTCTGCCTTGGAGCAGCCAACTGTGGGCTGAAACCTCTAGGAACTGGGGACTGAATACACCTTTCCTTCCTTCATTTTGGGTGTCAGGTATATGCCCCAGGAATGAAAGAAAAGTAACTGAGACTATGGGCATTTTGGTTGTTTTCAAAATTCTGGTACTAAAAATTGTGCTATGCACCATGGATGCATATATATTGCTGTGGCAAGATTCATCCAAGAAGATGCCCAAATATGTATATACACACATTCATCATGAGGAACTTGTACCTGTACATAATATAACTTTTTTTTTTTTGCCTATTTCCCTACCCTCCTTTCAACCCCTCTTCCTCTTCACATTTCCAAAAGCTCTGTTTCCATTTTCCTTCTTTCCTCATACCTTCCTCTCCCCCACAATTCCCCTTACCATTTGAATATTTTCTTCTTATTTCACAATGTCTCTTATACATTTTGTTCCTCACAGTTTTGATTTCTCCCACCAGAGAGACCATGCAGTCTTTATATGCATATCTCTGATTTATTTTGCATAAGTATATGGCCTCAGGGTGCATTCACTTACCTAGAGCTGTCTCAAGCCTATCTTTCTTTATGGCAGAACAAAACTCTGTTGTATAGAAAAACACTACATCTTGAAGTTTTGGAAATGTTCCTTTACATCCTTACACAAGTGGTAAAAGCAATGGCGAATGCTGCTGCCAAGGGCCACCTGACAGAAAGAAAGGCTTGCACAAACATTCCAGTGTGTCCTCATCAACCACATTACCAAATCAGGTACTGGGTGAATCCTTCTTCACCAAAGTCAAAACAACTATGGGAAATAAACATTTTTAAAAAATTTAACTGAATACAGGGGTACACTATGCAGCTCAGACTCATACTGATCCTTCTGTCTCAGCCTCCTCAGCACTGGGATAACAGGCATGTGACACCACGCTTGGCTTTGGGGACAACACAGCTCACCCAGGGTTCAGAAGCTGGCACAGAATGCAGAACCAGGGATTGAACTTGGGTCCTCACTCTTGCCAGGTAGGTGTTTAGACCACTGAGCTACCTCCCTAGCTGAGACAAACATTTTGGGTGAATTCAGGACATTGAGGTACACATGATAGTCCAACTAAAGACACCAACTTCCAGAGCTGCTTCTGAAAGTGACGAGAATGATGGAATACACACACATGTTGGGAGGGAGGGCAAGTACTTTGAGGGGCATTTATTGTGATGTGTTTCTTACTATGAGAAAATTTTAAAAGTTTTAACATTCGCCATCTTTTTCAATCATAATTCATACCAAATAAGATACTTCTTTATTTCTGTGGCCGGCATATTTTACCACTGTACCAATTCTCTTGGTGGGAGAAAAGTTCCTGGGCCACATTCTTGAGTCCTTTCCACCTTAAGATTTTTAACTGGCCAGATAATGTGAAACTGACTTTCTCATGCTTAAAGCTACCCGTTTAAGACCTAGATAAATCAAGACTTATATACCAACACATGAACTTTATATTTCCTATGTGGTCAGTGAAGTCCACTCAGGGTTTATCTTATAGTCCTGTACATTATTCTGTAGTTCTTTTGTCTGTGTCATCCATGTGGATGAGTCACAACCAATGCTTGACCAGTTTGCTCTCTGTGAGAGCTTGAGAGAAAGTTTTCTCTTCATGTCACTCTCCCCAGGCACACTATAGAACTTCAATCTCTTTCATCTGTGGCTCCATAATCTCCTTGTTCAGAAAATTTGGAGCTCACCTGAGTTTCATGATGTTGCAGTATAGGTTCTCCTATGTCCTGAGTCTTCGCTGACCTTGAAAGGCTAGGACCAAAATGTTGGCTGGCCTTGTGGCTCTTCTATTTCTCCAACTCTGACTTGGGATCTTAGGTTGTTAACCATCCAGAAGAAAAGTTGATTAGTATCCTGCAGCATATGCCATTCACTTTGCCTTATCTGACTCAATTGATTTTAGTTGTTGTACGTTTCCTTTTGTATTTCTGCTTTTCGCTTGTTATACTAGGGAGACTATATGATATTTACACATGTGTGTCTGGTTTATTTCACTTATGAGTATATGTTCAAGTGGCATCCACTTCAGTATAAATACTTCGAACTTATCATTCTTAATAGCTGAGTAATACTCCATTATATAGAAATACCACCTCTTTTTCAACCATTCCTCATGTGATGGACATCTTGGTTGTTTCCAAGATTTTGCTATCACACATTGCGCTGCTATAAACATAGGTACACATATATCTCTATGATACAATGTATCCAGATCCTTTGGGAAAATTCCCAGTAGGGGGATAACTGGCTTGAATGTTGGTATATAAGTCTTGCTCTATCTAGGTCTTAACCATCCAGCAGAAAAGTATAAAAATGAAGTATACATCGTGGGGCCATAATATTAAGCTGAGTTGTAAATGGCTATGGTCGACAATTTCTTTGAATAACTCACTATTATTGTAGAATGCTGGACTGTGTTGGATTGTGGTGTCGAGTTCAAGCACCTAAGTTAGTTGAATGACAATGGAGTGCCCACCTTTGACAGGTGTAGACAAAGGAAAGGGTGTAGAAAGAAAAAATCATGATGTGTGTGTATAGACAGTACAGTTGGGATAGATAACGCTGTGCTTCTACATAATTCTATGAGAGGCAAGATCTGCACTAATGGTGGTTGGACAGGATATTATGTCAGCTTCTAGTACTACGGTCATCCACTAGGAAAATAATTATTGAATTTTTGATGTAATTCAGGTATAAAAAATAAAGATAAGTAAGCAGCTACAGTCTTAATTCACTGATAAGAGATATCTGCTAAAATAATATCTGTAAATATAATATCATGTATGCACCTTGTACAATACCAAAACATTATGAAAACAGTTTGCAATGTATTAATTTATCAAATCTGTATTGTTAAGGTGTCTTGAAACTGTCTGATTGACATTTTCATTGTAGTTCAATACATGTACTACATTTTATTGTAGTTCAATAAAATAAAAAAAAAATAAAGCCACCTGGAACTGCAGCTGATTCTTTGACAGCCAGTTTTTTTTTTTTTTTTTTTAAGCTGTTTGCCCCTGTTCACTGCACAGCATGAAGCTTTTCCCCTTGCATTTCCCTCTGGACAGGAGAATGGACTTGGGATTTAAGTCCCTATGACTTCTCAGTCAATCGCTGAAATGATGAGATTTCAAAAGACTTTTCAAGGGGGAGAGGGACCCTATACTACTTTAGCAAAAATATAAGCTGGGGTTAGCAACTCTACTTAATGGGGAATGTTTCTAAGAGCAGTATTTATTTAGATAATTAACTGAAAACTTCCAAAACAATGAGTAAAACAGGGAGATGACTTCCCATTCCACTAGCTAATTAATAAATAAATACAGGAGAGAAGGCTGCCAGAGCTTGAGCCCCAAGAGCACTCTAGGGAAATAGTAAGTGCTCTGGGAAGACAGAGGACCACACTAGGGAGCAAGCAGGGGCCTCCTTGTGTGCATGTGCAGTATCCAGAGTCCGGGCATAAGGAGTGTGCTGGTTTGCAGAAGAAATGGACATTAGGTTTTACTGCCAGAGCTTGCAAATGATCTGGAAAAGAAAATCAGTGGTAAATCAGTGCATGGTACAATTGAAGAGTTTAAGAATAAGTAGGTCCAGCGCCACATGGCTCTGATGGCTCAGGGGTCTACTGATTCTTGGAGTCCTTAGAGTCACACAGATCCCACCTTTCCATGGCCCCGAAGTTGAAGCCATGGTGGGTTTCAGCGCTGGTCTCCCAGTACTGTTACCATCTTCTGAGTTGCTGTCTTCTGATCCATCCAAGTCACAAGTCAGCTTGCTTCATAGGCAGGACTTTATGAATTTGAACCAGTTCAGTTTAGATGATTCAGTAACATGTAGTTGTAACTTCAACCATCCACAGAATCAGAGCCAACTATTTAGAGATTGAAATGAGCCAATAAAAAAGAATGAAATGTTGGCATGACCAACACATGGATGAACCGTGAAAGTGCTGTGGTGAGGGAGGTGAGGCACAGAGCAAAGACCACACAAGGGATGAGTCTGTTAGGTGAAGCTTAGTCTCAGGAAATTTCAAACTTCAGCGTTAAGTCCCCATAGTGGCACCCTGGGTGCAGCACTGGAGAGCACAGGAAGGGGGTGCTGTGAGGGTTGGAAAATTCCAGGTCTTGCTCTGGATTGTGATTACACAGGTGTGTCCACTGCAATTTACACTTGCCTGTTGCTGCCTTCTTATTTTGTAAATCAGACCTCTAGCAAAACAAACAAACAAAAATCGTTATGCAACACTGCTACATTAGCTAAGCTAAATGTCCTCATGAGTTGAGGGGACATTCCTGTGTCCACTCTGATGTGGATAAAAATAAGGTACCCTTTCCAAAACACATTTTTTGTTTTTCAACTGCTATGTTAAGCTGCACACTCTGAGATGCAGCTATGCTTAATAGAGTCAGTGAAGTTTTACACAGGATGGATATTCATGGGAAGTAAATCATTCTTCAATTCCTTCAATGAAATTAATTTCACGTTCCTATTATCACCTGCAATTCGATAACTGCTAATGCTAGTCCAGCAAATATCACTTTGCTAATGAATGCAATCATTAGTGTTGTTTTCATTTTACAGTAAGCCATTATTATTATGGGCTTTCATCTGAATGTATATAAAGTTGCAATAACTTGGTTTCTTTCCCTACGGGATCCAACCATCAAGGAACAGCACTTACACTCACTTCACCCAAGCCAGAGGGACACATCTGTCTGGGAACATTTCTCACTGAAAGCCTTTTTGGTCTTCTCAGGCCAGTGCCTTAACATTAAACTTTGAGAATAATAGAGGGTATAGCATCAAAATTTATGAACTCATTTCCACATGCCCCATACGTTCTTTACCACTACTTTCTGTGATTCCAGAAATAACCTTTACTTGGCCACAACAATTTTGGGGAAAAAAAGCTGTGTTTCCTTTCACTGAAAACAAATACCAAATAGGCAGTGAATTAGTTTGGCTTTTGCTGTGAGGCTTCCTGTCACCCACATCCTGGCACAGTCAGGGCATAGGTTAGGAATCATTTCATCCTATTCTCCAAACCTCTGACAACCATTGGGACATGTGTGTCCCAAAGCTTGCTCAAAGGAAGCAATATTTGGCTCATGTGGTTCTGGCAGCCAAGGTGGCACTGCCTTGCTTTGCCCGGGGAAGGCTTGGCATTTGAAGCCTTCCCTGCTGTCAGAGGGGGCAGTGCACTGACACAAGAGCATTTCCCTAATGTGGTCCATGCAGTGAGCTCCCAGTGTCCTCTGGAACCCTGGTCTGTGAATTGGGTTTCTTGCTTGCTCAGGAATCCCAGTCCTGGACAGAATCGTTCTGGTAGCTCGGGAGACCAGATGATTTGTAGCAAAGTGGAAAATTTGACTGGCAGTGGGCCACAGTCTTAGAAATGCTTCTAAGGAACAAAAGGGTGATTGCCCATAGGTCAGAACTGTCCTCATCAAAGATGACAGAAAGCTTAGCCATAGGAGGCAGCGGCTGTATTTTTGAAGGGAACCAAAATGGCCTTGGGAGGGATGCAGTGAGTGGAAACATGAGTGCCATAGCCCAGAGCCCTCTGAAAAGGCTCCTGTCATCCGTGACCCCCACTGGATTGCCTGGCCTCTGATTTTCACAGTTACGCATGGTCACATGAGAAGAAAACACAGAAGCTAGGGCTGGAGTGAGGGGTTTGCTTTTTGCCACTAATTGGTGACTAATTAATTTGGCTGCCTGGGCAGAAACACCACTGCAGCTGGTAGAAAGCCTGCACCATGCAGAGATCTTGGGCATGTGTAAGGAGATGGGCTGCCCGAAAGAGCAACATCAGAGGCAAAGTACGGACCAAAAGGTGTCACAAGATTGAAAGCTGGTGGCCATGAGGCAGGCATGCAACACTCTAATTCAGAGAAATGAGATTTCCCCTTCCAGGAGTAAGACGTAGCTTCTGACCCCTTTGGTGGACCAGGGAGTCATGGGATTTCTCTTCTTGTTACTAAGGAGGTGGGGCCAGCACCAAGGGTGTCCGTGGTACAAATGCCTCTCTTAGGCCTGAGGAGTGTGACCCTCCAGGCATCCGTGGAGGAGATGACAAAGAGGAGTGTGGGTGGGGCACACATCTACAGGGGAGCAGCCCACCCAACTTGACCTCATCCCCAGCTGCAGGACATTTTGAGTCTCCAGGAGGAAGTTTCAACTGCACCAGTGTATGACAGGCACAGCTAACAGGAAAGAGAGGTTGGCAAGTGAGGCTTACTGGTGAGGGGACAGTTCCTTAGGACCCTGTACACTCCAACCTTTTCAGGGGGTCAGGGCCCCACCTTCTCCTTCTTGAAAGTGGCTGGTGTTTTAGGCCAGAGTTCTTTTATCTGTCTCACTAGGCTGCCCCAAATCTCCAGAATGAAGTACAACAATAATTTATTTTCTTTACTGGCTAGCCTCCCCCCCATGACAACAACAGCAGCAAAAGGAAAGATGAGGAGAAAAGAAGAAGGAAGTAAGAGGCTACCTACGGATATTTAGCAGATGGAGAATATTTTTAGTTTTAGCTTTGTAAGTTCTGAGAATCAAAGGAACTGGCCAGCTACACTCTGTGTGAAGAGCCACCGCTGGTAGCAACATGGCCCGTGAGCCTGCAGATTACATTTTCAGACCTCCTGGGCTTCTGTTTTGTTGAAAAGGACAAGTAGCTTTGTCTAGTTTAACCCCCTCTGGCTTAGAACTTTACAGATGCCAAATACTTTATGGAAGACTCTACATTCCCAAGGATGCGCAGCCTCCAGACCTTGATAATATTTTAGAGTGATGAGAAATTCTCACTCAAAGAAATCAGAGCTGGTTTTCATTGTTTAAAAAAAAAGGATATTCCAGGGACTCAGCATAACAAAAATGCTATTATTATCAAAGGAAGTCTACTTCAAAAATCTCCTATTACATGGGAAACTTCAACAAGCAGCAAGGAAACTTCAGATAGTAAAAAGAAAATGAATGATGTTAGGAATAATTAAAGTGGTCCATGGTCCATGGATGTGAGCATCATTTACATATTCAATTCTCAACAAAGCACCATTCCAATTGTGTTGTCTAGTCGAAGGCTTTGTGTGTGTGTGAGTATGTGTGTGTGCATGTATGTTTACAAACCTACAGTCTGTAATCTTATCAGACAGGTGTTCTTTACCTTGGTCTTGTGTTTTTAGTCTTAACATTTAATTTCTCACTGTATTTGTCAGACCTGAGAGTTCGATGCTCCTGCGAACCTGTTCATTCAATGTTGCTGGGACTATGTTCATCCTTCCTAAAATCTTGGGATCACACTAGGACCGCACATCTCACCCTGAGACCATGTAGGCTCTGAACTGCAGCAGGGCTGCTAGGACACCTGGCCTGTGCTCACGGCTGTGAAGTGCCAGAATGGCTCCTTAGCCAAGTTTGTGCAGGCAGAGACAGCACACAGTGAACTACTGGCCATGCTTCTCTGGACTCAAGAATCACAGCCTATGCTCTTTCCCAAAGTGTCAGGTGTTTCTGGGCCCAGTGGAGTCTTCTATCCCTGTTTCTTTCCCCCCACCCATCCTTTATCTGGCTAATTTAAGAAACACATCCAGGAGATGGCCTTGGGCTGTATTATGGCTCCTTGCAAACCCTCAGCTTTGACCAAGGGTTTGCAAGAGATGGAGCATCTTGATGGTTTGTCTGACTCAGTAGATAATGCCAGACATAATTTTAAAATCTATTTTAATAACCTATGAATACCCTTGTCCTCCAATTCCTTGCCTACTGAAACAGGGACATTAGGGCTTTGAGGGATAGGAAGGAGGAGACCAGCTAGGAAAACTAAGTCTTTTTTCAGCTTTGACTTGCAAATGTGATTCATGAGGCCCTAGAAGTGAAGGTGGTGAAAGCCATGCTTTGGATGGGGAGCAAGAAGGACTGACTGAATTCCTTTAGTTTCCATGCAAAGGCACCTGCTGAATTAGATTCTGGAGTTCACAAGCCTGGGACAGAGTCACATTATCATGCCAGGGGCTGATGCTCTTTGGCCCCAGGAAGCAAAGAGAGGCATCTCTTGTGGGTCAGTGTAAGGAAGGTGAACCTGAAAGGTGAGTGTGTCAGACACCAGGGGCCCAGCTTCTTCCCCTTTCTGGGCCGAGTACAGAAATATGGTAGTGTGCTAGAACATGGTGATGGAGTGACCTCTAGAACTGGCCCTCTCTGTGGAAGGTTTTAGGATGTAGGCTCTGAGCAATGGGGTCCAAACCGTTGGACTAATATGTATGAGAAGTTTGCTCATGGGGGTAATACTTAATGGGATAATGTTCTGGAAATATGAAGGGAGAGTCAGTCAGTGGGAGCCTGCTGTTGGGCATGGACAAGGGAAGCTGGGTAAGGATGTCAGTAAAGCAGATGAGCACACATCCACAAGCAGCTGTTGAGGGACTCCCCTGTGTGGTAGGACATAGAGACGCCAGCATGAGCTCCCCCATGTGCACACAGGTTGACACCATCCTAGACCACACCATGTTGCATGTAAGAGGGAAAAATGAAATAGAAACTAGGAAATTCAGAGCTCTTTCCCAAATCTCTTGGCCTACCCTTGAGGCAGAGGTCTGCATGGACAGTCTTTCCTCTGACCCGCTGGCTAACAAGGAGGAATGTTGGCAGCAGAACACAAAATGAGCGCCTCCACCCCACCCGTGCCCGCCCAGCCCCTGAGACCTGCCAGAGACAGGGCAGCCGACTCCGCCATTTTCCTCCATCCCGCCCACGCCGCCCAGCCAGAGACCGGCCTGAGACAGTGGCTGACTCCAGCGGCCTCCTGGATCCCGCGCCAAGCTCTCCCAGCGAGAGCGAATTTACAGGACTCTCCAGGCTTCCCAGATCAGTGAGAGTGTGGTGAGTCTGAGGGAGAGCCTTTGGCTTCTTCCCACGCGCGCTATGCAGATCCCTGTCCCCAACCCCTCCAAGCCAG
>PVKA01033172.1:0-24647 GCA_004027165.1 Ctenomys sociabilis | reverse complement strand
AAAAAAAAAAAAAAAAAAAAAAAAAAAAAAAAAAAAAAGTTACTTTCTGTTTGTAATTACTGTTTTGGTGAAGATACTTTGATACTATTATTTGTACTAATGCCATAGAGCTTTCCACACATGATTTAGTAGTATCTTATCAAACTTTAGTTCTTGTAAAGTAGATTCCCTTGAAAGATCTATCTCCTTCTATTCTTCCTGTACCTTGTTTCTGGCTTCACCAGAGGGTCCCTAGGCTTTGCAGGAACAGATCCTGTGTAATTTTTGTTATTCTCAATGATTTACTCATAAGTCATTGAGAGTTATGAGTGTGCTGCAGGTCTCTTGGCCTCATTAGCCCCATTTACCCCACATTCCCTTTGGATCTCTCTTTTTTTTTTTTTTTTTTTTTTTTTTTTTTTTTTTTTTTTTTTGTCTTTTTGAGACGGAGTCTCACTATGCAGTTCAGGCTGGCCTTAAGCTCACTTTGTAGTTCAGGCTGGTCTCGAACTCACAACAATCCTCTTGCCTCAGCCTCCCCAGTGCTGTGCCACCACACCCGGCTTCCCTTTGGATCACTGCAATTCAGGTTGGCCTTGAGCTCATTTTCTAGCCCAGGCTGATAGTGAACTCAGAATACTCCTACCTCAGCCTCCTGAGTGCTGGGATTACAGATATGCACCACCACACTTGTTTTTTTTTCTACTTTTAAAAATCATTGTGTGTGTAGATTAATGGGTTTAATTTTGGCAGATTTGTACATGCATATAAATAATTTAATCATTTAGAAAAACACTTAATACTAATGAATTAGATACTAGACCTTGAGGGCTTGTATAAGAGCCCAGAACCTTAAGTTTCATTATTATCTGATAAATGTGCCCTTAGATGTGGGAATCTGCAAAATGGCTAGGATCAACTGGGTATAGTGATGCAAACCTTGAATTCCCAGCATTTGGGAGGCTGAGGCAGGAGGGTCATTGGAAGTTCAGGACCAGCCTGGGCCATAAAGTGAGCTCAAGGCTAACTTGAACTTCATAGTGAGACCCTGTTTCAAAAAGAAAAAAGAAAAAACCAAAAAGGCTAGGATCCATTGTTTCCCATCAGCTCATGCATGAAAAGGTTGGCTTAATTTTCAGATTAGCAACAATGTGGGATATATTGCTACTTAAGGATATAGGTCTTCTTTTTCTGGGAAACACTAACTGGCAGATGATACCTGGTGCAGCAGTAGGGGCCAGAGGCCCCATGGGCCCAGGCATGGGAAGCTGAACCAGCTTCTACTAGGAGGCTTCAGCAGTGGCCGCAGACAAAGAGAGTGGATTCCTGTCACCAGGCTGGACTGGCTGGTTAAAGACATGAAGATCAAGTCCCTGTGATACAGGGAGAAAAACTGATCTCAAGTGGGTGACCTCCAAATGACATAGGGAACCTACAAATGATATAGGAAAAAATGATCTCCCAACCTGACCTGTATGAGTTCATATTCTCTAAAAATGAAGAATGAGTTTTTGGATCAGAGGTTATGAGCAGAATATATTTATTGAGGGAAAGAAAGCTCCTGTCCAAGAGAGGGACCAGAGGGTAGCCCAAGCCGGTAGTTCCCCAGGAAGTTGTCTTTTTTAGGGACTTTTATAGTGTATAATGTGGGGCTAAGGTGGAGAAAGGGGGAACTCACTTAGTGGATGTAGGGTGGGACAAAACTATGGTCAACCAATGGGATTACAAGCACCATTGTTCAGGTAAAACTGATTAGGCCCAGGACCAAATGGGATAGTGAGTCCCCATAGTAAGTGGGCATGAATGTAAAACAGGACCTTATCTGGTGACCTTCAGACAATAATTCTTCCTGAGTAATGATCAATCCTAGATCAGTCCAGTCTTTGAGGAGGTAAGCATTTGTTTGGTCTTTAGGTCTGGTTCATAGCAGGAGCATCCATCCCTCCCACAGTTGTAAGGTGTCTGGCTGTTGTTATTTTCCTCGAGGGCCTGACCCTGTCTGACTGCCTACAATATTTCTATCTAACTCTCTACCTGCAACATCTGGAGGGAATTTACCTTTTCTTCCTTGCCCATTAAGGAATCTGAAATTACTGACTTTTTCCTGGGCACATCCCTCAAGAATGAAGTTCTGAAGATTATGTCTGTGCAGAAGCAAACTTGTGCTGGTCAGTGGACCAGGTTCAAGGTGTTTGTCGCCATTGCGGACAACAATGGTCATGGTGGCCTGGGTAAAGTGTTCCAAGGAAGTAACCACTGCTATTCATGGTGCCATTATCCTGGCCAAGCTCTCCATCGTCTTCGTGAGGAGAGGCTACAGTGGAAACAATGTTGGCAAGACCCGCACTGTTCCTTGCAAGGTGATCGGCCACTGTGGCTTTGTGTTGGTGCATCTGATCCTTGTCCCTAGAGGCACTGGCATTGTCTCAGCCACTGTGCTCAGGATGATGCTGCTCATGGCTGTTTTTTTTTTTAATGAACAGAATAGATTTATTGAGGGAAAGAAAGCTCCTGTCCGAGAGAGGGACAGGAAGGGAGGGGCCTGAGTGGGTAGTGCCCCAGATGGCTGGTATTGATGACTGCTACACCTCTGCTAGGGACTGCACTGCTACTTTGGGCAACTTTGCTAAGGCCACCTTTGATGCCATCTCCAAGACCTACAGCTGTCTGACCCCTGACCTCTGGAAAGAGACTGTGTTCACCAAGTCTCCCTATTAGAAATTCACCCACCATCTTGTGAAAACCCACACCAGAGTCTCTGTCCAGAGGACTTAAGCTCCAGCAGTAGCTACAACATAAAGGGTTTTTACATAAGAAAAATAAAATGAATTAAGTGTAAAAAAAAAAAAAAAAAGATATAGGTAATAGGTAACAAAGACATCCTTTCTTTTCAATTTTGACAGACCTTGATGTTACAGATGACAAAGTCATGTAGACTATTTTTATTTATTAAATCCCAGGAAGTACAAGATAGTAATGTATTATTACTAGGTAGTGTTTCAAAACATAAGAATTTATGGACAAGATAATTTAGGGCTTAGCACAATATTGAGTAACTTTATTTTTTTGGCACATGATATATCTTGTTTCTCCCCCACATTCCTCTTCCTCTCCTCGCCCTTCAATTCCTATTTACAAAAATTGTATTTACATTTTTTTCCATCTAGCCTTTTTTTCTTGTCCCTTCCTCTCCCCACTCCTACCTTGGTCCCCTTCTCATTTGAAAATTTTCTTCACATTTCCCAATATCTATTATACATTTTGGTCCTTATTTACATTTGTGGTTTCTCACACCAGAGAACCAATGTGGTCTTCACACATGTATCTGATTCATTTCACTTAGAAGTATGATCTCAAGGCACATTCATTTAGCTAGAAATGTCTCAAACTTATCTTCTTTATAGCAGAGTAGTACTCCATGACAGGATAAAACCACATCTCTATCCATTCATCAGTAGGTGATTTTGAAGATTTAGCTATTACAAACTGTTTCTGTAATTTTCCTAAGCTCTATTTTTAAAATCTATCTGTTCTAGAGTCATTAATCATGTCTTTTTTGGTCACTGTCTCTGTAGTTATCTGAGAAATTATTTCTGATTTGATTTTTTTGTCTAGAGCCTCATTCATGTGCTTTATTCTGCTTTTACCACTTGAGACAGTCCAGGTAGGTGGCTTTGCCCCCTGGTTTTATCTTTGGTGAGCTAGAAGCCTGGGATTATATTTTGCTTAAGTGTCTTCCCATTTTCTTTTTTTTTTTTGTCTTTTTGAGACAGGGTCTGGCTATGCAGTTCAGGCTGGCTTTAAGCTCACTTTGTAGCTCAGGCTGGTCTCAAACTTACAACAATCCTCCTGCCTCAGCCTCCCGAGTGCTGGGATTACAGGCCTGCGCCACCACGCCCGACTCTGTCTTCCCATTTTCTATTTTTTAAAAAGTTAATTCCTGGGGCTGGGGAGATGGCTCAGTGGAATAAGTGCTTCCCTGGCATGCGCAAGGGCCTAAGATCAATCCCTGGTTCCACCAAAAAAAAAAGTTAATTCCTGGGTTGATGCTTGCAAATTGCTTATGGCAGTTAGCTTTAATGCCAGTATTTATTACTCTTAAGAAGTGACCACTGCTCAGAGATGTCTTCCTAGTATAGCTGGCTTTTGGGTTTTGAGTCTTGCAAGATCCTGCTTCAATTTTTTTTTTTTTTTTTTGCAGAACCAGGGATTAAACTCAGGCCTTTGTGCTTGCCAGGGAAGCGCTTATTCCACTGAGCCATCTCCCTGGCCCTCTGCCTCTTCAATTTATTGGAAATGAGATGTTGTTTCCTGTTTGGCCTGGTTCTGTGGCACTGGCTTATAGTATTTTCTTATGATCCTTAGGCAGTCTCACTCTTGGTATACCTGGATGAGCAACTGATTGAAGTAATGTCATCTTGGATGAAGTAGTACAACTAGCAGTAACAGTAGCAACAAATACAGCCTAGAAAATGACAAACTGTGTTAAAAGTATTCATTTGCCACCATATGTACCATTTGAACTATATTTATGATATTATAATAAAATGTAAAATAAACCAGAAAATTGTATACAGAAAATATGCCCTGACATGGTTTTACACTCAAGGGAGAAAACTTAAAGATTAGATAGAAAATAGAGAAATAACCCTGTCTCAAAAAGTTTTTTTAAAAAAGGAAATGGTTAGAAGCAAAACCACAGGATAAAGGAAGATTATTTGAACTTTGGAAAACTGGGGAAGAAGATAGCAGGGGAAGAGAGTCAGAAGAAATAAAAACAAGAACAGCTTTTTGGGTTTCTGAGCAACACTGTGGTGGTAGGCAAGAACAAGTGCCTTACAAAAGGTGGCAGAAAAGGAGCCAAGAAGAAAGTGGTTGATCCATTTTCTAAGAAATACTGGTATGATGTGAAGGTGCCAGCGATGTTCAACATAAGAAATATTGGAAAAGCGCTCGTCACCAGAACTCAAGGAACCAAAATTACATCTGATGGGATCAAAGGTCATGTGTTTGAAGTGAGCCTTGCTAATCTGCAGAATGAAGTTGCCTTTAGAAAAAGGCGAAAGATTTATGCGATCTGAAGAGAAACCAGAGTATAGAAAATTCAAGTTA
Source organism: Ctenomys sociabilis (assembly GCA_004027165.1). NCBI lineage: Eukaryota > Metazoa > Chordata > Mammalia > Rodentia > Ctenomyidae > Ctenomys > Ctenomys sociabilis. The sequence goes on along the minus strand of PVKA01033172.1, from coordinate 19,556 downwards.
ATTACTGAAGATGTTCAGAGCAAAAAATGCCTGACTAACTTCCATGGCATGGATCTCTCACCTGTGACAAAATGTGTTCCATGGTCAAAAATGGCAGACCATGATCGAAGCTCATGTTGATGTCAAGACAACCGATGGTTACTTGCTTTGACTGTTCTGTGTTGGCTTTACCTACAATCTAATATGGAAGACCTCTTTCTCTCAGCACCAACAGGTCCCCCAGATCCGAAAGAAGATGATTAGAAATCATGACCTGAGAGGTGCAGACAGACGACTTGAAGGAAGTGGTCAATAAACTGATTGCAGATAGCATTGGGAAAGACATAGAAAAGGCTTGACAGTCCATCTACCTTCTTCATGATGTCTTTGTCAGAAAAGTAAAATGCTGAAGAAGCCCAAGTTTGAATTGGGAAAACTCATGGGGCTTCATGGTGAAGGCAGCAGCTCTGGAAAGGCTACTGGAGATAAAGTTGAACGAGCTGATGGTTATGAACCACCAGTCTAAGAGTCCGTTTAAGATCCAGATTTTTAATAGTGATTAAGTCCTATTTGTGAAAAGAAAAACAAGAACAGACTAGAGCAACAACAGAAAAAGTAGAAAGAATGTTAATACTCATGAAAACAAGAACAAACCATCAAAAAGAAGAAAAAGGATATAAGAAAAAAAGTCCACTTCAAAGCATGTCTCTGCTTTCACTTGTGGACAAAGTTGGCAGACATAGCCCAGATCTATGCTGATTAATCCCAGCAAGCCAGCTGCAGATTTCTGGTAAACTTGTGGATAATCACAGCAAGCCTACACCTTTAGTTCCACTATGGCTGTGAGACTGGAACCTGATTTGTTCAGCCTACAGCACTCGGTGTGCCTCCTGCTGGGGTAAACTGCTGGCGTAAACTGCTCTTCCTCACCCTGACAGTGGAAGCTGCTAGATGAAGTCAACCCGTGGCTGTTTTGAGTTCCAAGTTCAGTTGGTACCTTTCTAAGATAGCTACTGGTCAGTTTCCCTCTTCTAGGGGATGTCTGAACCCAGATAACTCATCAGCCCCCACAGACCACTGTGTCCACTGTTCTGTGGTCTTCAGTAGTTGTTATGTATTTATAGGGTGGACCCATCTCTCTCACACATAAGCCAGGACTCAGGGAGAAAAGACGACCTCTTGCTGCATCTTCTGAGATGAGGTCTCTTTTTGTCCCCAGTGGGCTTCAATTCTTGCTTGACCCAGATCATTGCTGGGTCTTGGGAACCCACTTCCCTTCTCTTCCTCATTTTGCTATATTCTAGACACCCAATCCCAGAGAAGCTGTTTCTCTGCTGTTCAGTACTCTGCCATCTTTCCAGAAGTCAGAAACCAGTGTTTTTTGAGACACGGACTCACTATGTATTTTAGCCTGGTCTTGAATTTAGCAGGTATCCCAGGCTAGCTTTAAACTTATAGTAATCCTCTTGCCTCAACTTCTTGAGTGCTGGGATTATAGGCATGTACCACCATACCCAGCTACTTTTACATATTAAATGTGAACAAACTTTGATTTCCTGTACTTACTGCTGGTATACAGAAAAAGTTGACTTTTAAAAATATTAATTTGTATTTTTTAATTTACTGAATTCATTTATTAGCTCTCAGACCTTTTTTGGTACAATATCTGAGACTTTAGAATGTAGAATAAAGACAACAGTGTTGTTTGTGAAGGAATAAGGATGTATGTCCAGCAGCACAGGGCCTGCCCAGCAAGCACAAAGGCTCTGGGTTTTTTATCCTGGTGCCAAACAAACAAAAAATGTGGTCTGTGAATAAAGACACTTTTATCTCTTCCTTTATAATTGATGTGCTTTTTATTTCTTTTTCTTGCTGTATTACACTGGTTAAAACCTTCAATGTGATATTGAACAGGAGTGGTAAGATTAGGTATCTTTTTTTTAGTAGAACCGGGGATTGAACTCAGGCCCTTATGCTTGTCAGGGAAGCACTTACTCTACTGAACCATCTCCCTGGCCCCGAGAATAGGTATCTTTCCCTTTTTTGGGACCTGGGAAGATGGGAATGGTCTTATCAAAAATATTTTCACTGTGTGGGGCATGGTGGCATGTACTTGTGATCCCAGCACTTGGGAGGCTGAGGCAGGAAGACTGCTGTGAGTTCAAGGGCTTGCAAACTCACAAGTGAAATCCTATCTCAAAAAGATTTAAAAAGAAATTGTGGCTGACAGCTGACATAGTTTGACAGTTTAAAGAATAATTCAGGTTCTTGCCTATTTTGTACAAAACACAAGTAATTAAAGCTATAAAGTAAATACTAACTTTAAACACTTTCCTTGTATTATATGCTAAGATACAGGTGGCCAGAAAGACTGACCTATTGTAGCAATTCAGATGGGCCTTCACTGGGGCATAAACTAGGGAGATGAATGTACCCAAAATAAAACTTACCCTTCTACTTTTATGCATTGAGATTCACTTTTTCATAAATTCATCATATAGTTGTTCTTTTTTTTTTTTTTTTTTTTTGTGGAACTGAGGATTAGACTCAGGTTCTTGCGCTTGCCAGGCAAACGGTTATTTTGCTGAGCCATCTCCTTGGCCCCTTTTTTGCTTTTTTTTTTTTTTTTTTGTAATTTTGGTTTTAAGATTGCTGGTACTTTCATTTTATTTGCTGTATCTCAGCCACTCTGTGAATCAGATACTATTCCTGCGTTACAGGCTCAAAAAGCGAAGTTTACAACACTGCTTTAGGTAATTGGGATTATGTAAAGAAGTAAAAATGTAGATGTTGGATGCTTGTCTTTTGTCTTCAAGTCTAGCCCTGGTCATCTTGTAGTATATTACTGGGAATCATTTGCTCTTATACCAAAGTGACATTGTACTGTGTTTCTAACTTTGCTTCTTTGTGGAGAATGGGTGTTGTGTTGTCTAAGATGGTCTTGAACTCCTAGAATCCTCCTCCTCCCCTTCTTCCTGCACAGCAGTTGAAGTTATAAGCATACACCACCACATGAGGCTCTGAGCTCCCCTTTTCATGGAGATAGTGCTGAAGATAGTGCTGAAGATATACTCCATTTTGTTTTATCCTCATATCTGTACTTTTTCTATCTGTGTTCCTCCAGTCTGAAGTTGCCAATAATATCTAGTATAGTTATTATCTATCAATTTAAGGATTTTGGTATGTTTTCTGAGTTGAATAACTAATAATACATAATTTTTGACCAATTTTAAATGTTTTAGACAGATAAGTTCCCATTTAGCTTACAAAATCAATTCAAATCTTACAGAGAAGGGCTGGGGAGATAGCTCAGTAGAATAAGCACTTTCTTGTCAAGTGCAGGGTCCTGGGTTCAATCCCTGGTACCAAAAAAAAAAAAAAAAAAAAAAAAAAATAGTAATCTTACAGAGAATTGCAAGAAATACAAAGTACAAATAATTCTCTACCAAGTAATATTCTTTACCAAGTTTTACTTATAAGCATTTTACTATATTTTATCATGTGCCTTTTTATATATTTGTACTTGGGAGTGTTTCAGAGTAAGTTGAAGAATCAGAGTCTTTGGGTCAGTCTTGCAACATAGTCTAGGCTGGCCTTGACCTATGTAGCACAAGCTGGTCTCAAACTTAGGATCCTCCTGCCTTACCCTCTCCTATGTTAGAATTACAGGCTCAGCATGATCATCTTTTATCCTAAATTAATTCTGTGTTGCCTAAAGATTTTTTTTTTTTTTTTTTTTTTGGTGGAACTGGGGATTGAACTCAGCCCCTTATGCTAATAATGCTGAGCTATCTCCCCAGCCCAGATTTTTTATTTTTAAAACAAGTTGTTAGGGCCAGGGAGATGGCTCAGTAGAATAAGCACCTGCCTAGCAAGCGCAAGGGCCTGAGGTCGATCCCCAGTTCCGCAAAAATAAATAAATAAAATAAAACAAGTTGTTAGAGTGATATGGAGCTATAATTTACTTCCTTATACACCTTCAGTAAGTGAGATTGGAGAGTTATACAAGCACTCTTTTTCCCCCTTTCAGTACTGGGGTTTAAAAGCAAGGCATTATATAGGTTAGATAAATGCTTTACTACTGAGAATGTCTGTAGTCCTTTTTATTTTATTTTTGAGACAATTTTTTTCTAAATAGTCCAGGTTGGCTTTGAACTTGCAATCCTTCTTCCACAACCTCCCTAGTAGCTGGGATTATAAATATTTAATTTTAAGTGAAAGTTTTTTTTTTTTTTGGCGGAACTGGGGATTGAACTCAGGCCCTTGCTCTTGCCAGGGAAGTGCTTATTCTATTGAGTCATCTGGGCTTGGCCCAGTGAAAGGTTTTTGTCATCAGTATTTTCCTGGACTATTTTTACTGCTTCTTCTTTTTCTTTTTTTGTATTGAGAATTGAACTCAGGACCACTTGCCAGGTAGGTGCCTTGTGTCTGAGCTTTATACCCCTGGCCCTTCACTGCCTCTCTTGCCTATGATCTTTTTGGCTCTTTTTTTTGGTACCAGAAGGTCGAATCCAGCACCTTGTGTTTGCCAGACAGGTGCCATGCTGCTGAGCTCAGCCCTGGCCCTTAAGTGCAGGAACTTGTCTTATCCTGTGTAATGACTGCTTCATTCAGAGCCTCAGACTCCCTTTTCTGTTGCTGTCTTTTCCTTTGCTCCTTGTACTTGGATGTGTTGTTGTAGGGTGGGCTGAGTTTCAGCAAGCTCCTAATGTGGATGCTGGAAACCCTACCTGCCTGCCAATTCCTTTTGGCTGTGAGCAAATTGGAGCCTTGTTACTTGTCATTCCTTTGTAGCAGTTGACCTGAAAGAATGCTGCGCAGCCTGTTGGAAGTTGCTTAGTAGCCTTGAGTGGGTGTGTATGAGGGCGTGTGTCCAGAGGTAAGGGTCTATAGTCTGTGTGAGATATGTGGGTTCATTCCTGGTGTCATGTTAATCATGAGACAGTGCTTACTGACTGTCTCCTTGTGACAAGCACTGTGATAGGAACTCTTGGAATACTGTAATAAAATACATAAGTAAATGATAGTGTAATAGCTGAACAACTCTAGCTCTGCCACTTTGCATTGGGCAAGGTAATGTCTTTAAACTTTATTCTTGTGAAAAATTGAACTATTATCTACTTGATGGGGCTATTATGAAGATTAAGTAGAGTGTATTTATCACATGGCTAGCATTACTCATTAGTTCGTTCCACAGTCATTTCAGTATACATGACTGACACCATGCAAAATAAACGCAAAGCAATAAAAACATAGTGAATAATATGACAATACAGTGTATAATCAAATACTTTAATTGTGACATATATTTATGAAGATTATAATAGTGTGGGAATTGAGAGAAGAGAAAGAATAGTCTTGTGGAACCATTTTAGTATTCCTATGCCTCAATTTTTCCACTGACTGTTACTCTCCCAGAGCATGATTAAGATGTCAAAGCAGTATTTTTAAGTGGTGCATATGGTAGGAAGGCAGAAGTGTTAACTGTTAGATATTTAACACTTCACATTCTTAATTTTTCCTTAAGTCGATATGGCAGTTTGTAGAACATCTTAAAAACTAGAGATTAGATGATTTCCTTTCTGAGAAAGTGGTTGCTTTGGTGTTACTCATGATGGTCAATGGATGATCTCTGATTTCAGCCTAATATAATGAGGGTTAAATGATTTGTAACTTAAATTATCTGATCTTCTGGCAAAAGAAACAAGGCCAGAGAAATATATAGTCCTCTTGGACTGAGTGTTATGGATATGTCCTTTATTTACTATAAGTGTTTCTGTCGGATGGAACAGCTTTGCTCAGAATAGTAAAGATTGCTACCTTGTCCCTTTCACCTAGAAGCAGATCTTTCATGACCATACTTGTAGATAACACCTTTAAAAAGTTGCTTACTCACAGCATCCAAAATAAATGGAATTTCTAGATTTGGTGTTTGGGGACTTGGTGACTTCTTATTTTGTTGTGCTTTTTGTTAGCCTGATCCTGGGAAAAGCTTATATTTGGCTTTTATATCCACATCAGCTTTCTTAAGAAAATTATCAGAGAGGTTTTCTATGAAACTAAAACTCCTCACACCTTTGAAAAAATTTTTGAATGTTTCTCATTTTTGTTGTTGTTAGGATTTTTCTTTTCTTTTTGGCATTGTTTGCCAAGGTCTCAAGTTTATAGTGAGAGGTGAAGCAACGTTGATCTTGGCAGAACAGCGCAAAGCCAGTAGAGTCATTAAGTGACGCAAGCTTTTGATTTTTTTTTTTTTTTTTTTTTTTTTTTTTTTTTTTTTTTTTTTTTTTTTTTTTTTTTTTTTTTTTTTTTTTTTTTTTTTTTTTTTTTTTTTTTTTTTTTTTTTTTTTTTTTTTTTTTTTTTTTTTTTTTTTTTTTTTTTTTTTTTTTCCTTTCTGTTAAAGCTCTCCAGCACAGCTGGCTATTCTGGTTCCAGAAGAAAAGAGAAGAGACTTTCTGATTGAGACAATACACAAGTTTGGGGGCATATTAAAACGAGGCAGGAAAGATCTTCGACAGCAGCAGCAGCAGCAACAGCAGTAACCCTGGATAATCCAAGCGAGCTTCTTGCCTTTGTGGGATCTCTGTCAACTATTTGGAACTTGAGTTCCAGAGGATGATGAGACAAGGTATTAGAGGGCGAAGAGGGCTAAGCTGGATTCTTGTTTATGTGTGTACCTCTTCTAGTTGGAAAAATCTTCACTTCACAGGAAGCATTATAAACAACACTAAAGAACATGTTTTACCTTGATCCTGAATGCTATTGGAATTGAGGATTACATCCATTTCACTAGGAATTTTGGAGAGTTATTTTGAAAAAACAGAAGGAAGCTGAACTTGAGTACTTCTCTGCCCTGTCTTATGCTGTGTCACATTTTGAGTACTGGAGTGAGGGACACTGCTGGATCAAAGACACTGCTGGATCTGAATTTCTTGTGCTGATTATATATCATTTGGAAGGTTATAAATTCAAAATCTTTCAAGATAAACTCACTAAGTTTTGGATTCTTTCTTTTGAAGACTTCAGCAGATGAATATTCCCTGCCAAAAAGATACAAAGCCTTCTTTTGTGTTTTCAGGCTAACTCTGAACAGTAATGTCTTGGAAAAGGAATTATTTTTCAGGAGGCCGTGGTACAATTCAAGGGATGTTTGCTCCTCGAAGCTCAACCTCCATAGCCCCAAGCAAAGGCCTCAGCAATGAGCCTGGGCAAAACAGCTGCTTCCTCAACAGTGCACTACAGGTAAGGGGACTTTGACTTAGTTGCTGGAAGTATATTTTGATAATTCTTTTAAATATAATACTTGAAAGATTATGTTTGAGGTCAGTAAACTGAACTTATATCAATGTGATTTTAGGCAAGTCACTGTATCATTTAAGCAAGTCTCTTAATTGAGATTTTTGAATCTCAAAATTAACTTCTTTTGTATAATCAAATGATAATCATAATAGAAATAATAACAATACTGTTATTTGCCTGCTGAGAGGAGATTGCAGATCTTTCTACTTATGAAATTTTCACCTGAAGAGCCCATACTGTTATTTCCTTTGTTCATTTGAGACAAGATAGGTTATCAACTTAGTTGCTTTTCTGTAGTGTAGAAAGCAAAATCTCTTCCATAAGTAAGAGTTCTTGTCTCATTCCCGCTCTTAAGCTTACACGTGGAATGGCATCCCGGCTTTGTTACTCTTCCATCTCCTCCCTCTGTGCTGTCCAATATTGATTCTTCATTGGTGTCTGGTCAGATATGCTTGAAAAGAGTGGGTGAAAAGTAAATTCTCCTAACATGATTATCTGCCCTAGATTTGTCTTTTGCTGTCACATGCCATCTTAGAGTGGTCTCAGAATCTCAAAATTGGGGCTGGGGAGATGGCTCAGTGAAATAAGTGCTTGCCTGGCAAGTGCAGGGGACTGAGTTCAATCCCTGGTTCTGCAAAAAAAAAAAAAAAAGGATCTCAAAGCTTTCACCTTTCTAACTGTTGGCACAGTCAGGCCCAAAGTAATATGTTCATTTCTCTTGGCCTAACATTGAAGTTACTACCTTCTCTTTTATACTTTAGAGTAAAAGTAAATAGCTAGCAAGCTAATTATACTTTGGCAAAACATTAGCTTGACTCCTCAGATATAATGAAAAAGCGGATTGCTATGAGAGAAGATAGGACAATCTATTTGGTATAAAGAATAATGGACTGGGGAATTAGGAGACCTGAATTCTAGGTTTAGCCCTTTTTGTAGACTGACCTTATATGGGTAATAGTGTCTAAAATTTCCCTTTTACAATACAAGAGTCCTGCCTGCTGGGGAGATAGCTCAGTAGAATAAGTGCTTCTCTGGCAAGCACAAGGGCCTGAGTTCAATCCCCAGTTCTGCCAAAAAAAAAAAAAAAAAAGAGTCCTGCTTCCAACTTATCTATGTAATAGAAATTATGTATTCTCTTGGTTTTCAACTTTTCATTTGAAAACATTAAAAAAGATTATGTGCTGTGACACATGCAGAAAGAATATAAATATTTATCCTAATTAATATCACAGTTTCATGCAGTTAGATAAGGTTGGTTAGATTTTTTTTCTCCTCAACGAAACACACACACACACACAAACACTGTTTTTGAGACAAGGTCTTACTATGTAGTTTAGTTTAGGCTGCTGGCTTTGAGCTATGTACCCCAGTTTAAGCTCAAACTCTCAGCAATCTTCTTGCCTCAGCTTTAGCTTCCCAAGTACTGGGATTACAGACATGCAACATCATTCCCAACCAGATATTTTGTTTGTTTGTTTGTTTATTGTTTTGAGACAGGGTCTCACTATATAGTTCAGTGTGGCTTTGAACTCCCTGTGCAGCCTAGACTGGCCTCAAAATCATGGTAATCCTCCTACTTCTGTCTCCCAAGCACTGGGATTAGAAGGGTGTACCAGCAATCCTAGCTACATAAAGATTTTTGAGTGACTTTATATACTGATACTACTTTTTGTAATTTAGAAGCAGGCAAAATAATACATTGACAGAAATGTGTTTGTTTATGTTCTTCTTGGTGGTCTTTTGTTCTAAATTGTTTCTATATGCTGTATTTATATTGTCAGTTGAGTTTATTACTTTCCATCCCAATGTCCAATGCCACATAATGCAAACTGTATACACCCATGTATATTTCTGTACCCATAAAGGTTGAAATAATGGTTTTCAAGTCATTACTATAGTCATGTTACAATTGAAATTAATTATTATAACATTCTTTTTCTATTATTATTTGTTTTTGTTTTTAAAGAATAAAAAGTAATAAAAAACATAAATGATAGAGAATTTCACTCAACAAAATAATAGGAATTCAGCAGTGGTTGCTATATTGCATAATGTTGTATTCAAATTAGTTGTTCAGTATATTATTATTAATTAATTTATTTAGATATAGGTTCTCATTAGGTAGTTCAGGCTGGCCTTGAACAGTAATACTCCTGCCTCAGCTTCCCAAATGCTGGGACATGTGCTACTGTGCACAGCTATTACTGTTTTTTGAGGCAGTCTTTCTGGGTAGATCAACAGACCTTGAACTTACTATGCAGTCCAGGCTGGCCTTGCATTCATAGCAATTCTCTTGCTTCAGCCTCCTGTGCACGAGAAGTATAGATATGCTGTGTCACCTCCAGCTTGTGAGATGATAGTCTAACTTTTGAAATAACAGTTGTGAGATTGGGTGTGGTGACATGTGCCTATAATCCCAGTTCTTGTGAGGCTTAAACAGGCAGATCACTACGAGTCAGATCTAGTAGTGAGACCCTGTACACCTTTCCCTAAAAATACAAAAAGAAAGAAAGAAAATGAAATGACAGCTGTATTTGCCACAGATGTGTTGGACTTATTACATTTGTTATTTACTTGGGAATGAAGTGTATTTCAAAGAACTTTTAAAATACGTATCTTGATACATACACAAATGAGAAGAAAAGCTTCTGAGGTATGCTGTCATGTCTGGGGCTCCAGAGGTTGTACATTCATGTATTATGCCATTAAATGTTTTCCTAGAAAGGAGAAATTCCTGTAGCATTATGCTGTATATTGTATCATTTCTTTTTTAACTAAAGTTTGTAGTATATGTAGATATCTTTATTATTATTTTTATTTTTCCCTTCTTTCCTCCTTTCCTTCCTTCCTTAACAGGTCTTGCCAAGTGGCTCAGCCTGGCTTTGAATATGTGATCTTATTAAATAGCTGGGATTACAGGCATGACAGGCAGATTTCCTTAGTTTTCATATTGATAAATAGATTGATTGATTGATTTTTTTTTTTTTTTTGTCTTTTTGAGACAAGGTATCACTATGCAGTTCAGGCTGGCCTTAAGCTCACTTTGTGGCTCAGACTGGTCTCAACTCACAGCAATCCTCCTGCCTCAGCCTCCCAAGTGCTGGGATTATAGACATGTGCCACCACACCTGGCAATTGATTGTTTTATTGATCAAGATATCATCTTTATAGTTTAAGCTGGCCTTGAAGTCACTATATAGCCCATGCTGCCCTCAAAAACCTGGTAATCCTGCCTCATCCTGAGTGTTGGGATTACAGATGTATGTTACCATGCCCGGATGATTTCCTTAGTTTTTTAATATGTTTTCCTGTTTTAGAATTCCTCATAGATTACCACATTTACCTTTACTTGTTCTATCTCCTTATGCTTCTTTTATGTATGACAGTTTCTGAGAATTTTATTGTTTTGATGACATTGATAGTGTTGAATGGTAGGTTGCCCCTGTATTGATGTTTGACCAATTTTGTCATGATTACACTAGGGTTATGGATTATGAGGAGGAAAGTCATAGAAGTGTCATTCTTATTATAGCATATCAAAGGAATGTGCTACAAAATGCGCATCACTTTTACTATTACTTTGTTTTATCCTGCTAACTTGAGACAGTCATATCTTTCTCAGAGTTAAAAAATTCTTATTCTAGAGCCAGGCATGATGGTTCATGATTATAATCCAAGTACTGGAGAAGCTTAGGTAAGAGAATCACTTGAGTTTGAGGCCAGCCTGGGCTATATAATTGTAGCAGAAGATGCCCCCACCCCTGCCAGTGTATTTCAGTTTATTAGTTTCCCAGTTAACAGCCTCTGTTCCAGCTGAAAACACTTTTCAGCCTTTTGGCTCAGATCAAGTGTAGGTCCAGTTGCTCCTGTCCCTTACCCCTAGACCACCAGAGATCAGGGCCTGATATTCTGGAACTGATCCCAATCAGTGTCCATCAGTGTAACTATATCTGCCTCCAAATCCTGAGTGTCATTTTGGTGTTTCTGCTTGCCATTGTATCTGGTATATTGGTGGGAAAGACTGACTGGGCTGACCTCTTTGGTTACCAGTAATGGCCCTCTCAGAGCAAAGATATCTCTAGATCCTGATGGGAAGGTGTGTCCTTGAGATTTCTCAAGTCTCCTCAGAGGTCTGGAGGAAGATTCCTGGCTCCTTGCTCAAGTGGCTCATATCTAACCCCAAAGAGGAGAATATAATCTGTCTATCTGTCTTATCTGCCTGCCTAATTCTACTAAGACTCCTGTGGGCACCCCAGTTAGTGAGTCTATCAGTCCTCCTCAGTTTGTGCAGAAGAGCTTGATCAACTCTGTTGGTTAAGGTTACCCTTAAGGGAAGTGGGGTTGGGATGTTTAACCTCTAAGTGCCTCCTGAATGAATATATTAGTGAGTGGGCTGGACAGCCTAAGCAATAGGCTGTCTGTGTACCAGTTGCAGGGGTTGATTGGGCCCTCACTTATGGTTCCATGGCAGTCAACATAGGGCATAATGAAGGCCTTGTACCCTCCTTAGTTAAGTCATGCTCAAGTCCTTGTGAGGGGCTTGGCTAGGCAGGCATCTTAATGCTTTCTTTCTAAAGGTAACCTACCCTTTGGCTATTGCCCCATCTTTCAAGGGTACTATTACCTGAATACAATGTACACCATAGGGAGACAGAATGGAAACTAATCAACCCACAGTCCCTGACTGTAGGAAGTCTTTTATGGAGTTAAGAATGAAACCAAACTGCTCCCTCCATCTCAAAGAAAAAGAAAAAGAAAAAAAAAAAAACACGAACTGTCCATTCTTCATAAGAATTCTGCCTTGGTACCATCATTGGCTGAGAGGCTCTCAAATTCAGCCCAAGGCAGAAAAACTTCCTCCTGTTTTTGTCTGAGGACCCCAAGGCTGGCCTGCCTCCTCACATTCATCAACCCCAAGTTGTCAGACAGTTGTGATGCCACCACTGCCAGTTTTGTTTCCTGAACCACAACTTTCTGCTCTCTCAGAATAATTTACTTGAATTCAATTGCCTTATTGGGCCAGGCGTGGTGGCGTATGCCTGTAATCCTAGCACTCAGGAGGCTGAGGCCGGAGGATTGTTGTGAGTTTGAGACCAGCCTGAGTTACAAAGTGAGCTAAAGGCCAGCCTAAACTGCATAGTGAGACCCTGTCTCAAAAAGAAAAAAAAAAAATTGCCTTATGGGGTTAAGAACTCTCCCACCTTGGCTCCACACCTGTGTACCTGCCTGCCAACATAGTATAACTGTGAGCAACTCCTTCTAACTCTGATACTGGGGCCCAAGCCTGGTTAAAGTCAGAAGTCCCCACCACTGTGGTTGATCCTGATGCTTAGGTGAACATAGTCCTCCCTTGAGCATGTCCAAATAGGGACAGTAATGTGACAGAGAGCCATGAAGCCTTAGATCAGTACCGCACTGCTCTCCTGGCAGGTCTCAAAGAGGGGGAGGCAAGAAGCCAATAAACATGTCTAAAGTTAGTGAAGTCATCCACTGGAGCCCCCACTGGGAAGAAATTCTGCCAAAGCAGATCCCGTGAGATTGATGGACAGTATCAAACAAATTCTTGTACATACCTGAGTGCCCTATATCTCTTCTAGGGTGTGACCAGCCTCCCTCACACTTGGGTCCACTGTCCTAGACTTGATGTTGACTCTGACTGTGTCCAGGGAGGAAGAATAGTTCTTACATCAGCTTGAAATGCATAATAATCATAACCCTGAAGTTCGTTTTTTTTTTTTTTTTTTTGGCGGAACCAGGGATTGAACTCAGGCCCTTGCACTTGCCAGGAAAGCGCTTATTCCACTGAGCCGTCTCTCTGGCCCCAGCCCTGAAGTTTTGAGAGGCTCATTTCCAAATGTATGGACAAAGGACTCATCCTTGGGTAATGGAGTGTTTTCCCAAGGCAACCCCCCTCACACCATACACCTCTCCTGCCTGTAAAGCCAGTTCAAGATCTCCAAGCTGTCAGTGCCAGCCATCTTTACCCTCTGTATACATTGTGTACATGAAACCCCTGCTACAATATCTGATGGAAACTGGTTACAAGAAAGAAACCCCATAAATTTCTTGGAGCTGCTGGCTTCTGTGTGCTTAGTCAAGACTGTCAATCCCTGGGATCATCCAGTGGCCTCTCTTAAGGGCTATCTCCCCCTTGCCTTCATGCTCTAATAGCCACATCCCTCTGACCAAGAAAGCTGACAAGCTGTCTGAGGCCAAGACCTAACCATCCAGGTGCTACATGCTGTACTGGATGAACTGTTCTACAAAATGGACCCCATGGCATCTGCTGAGTACACCCTGTTTATGAATGGAAGTAGTTCTGTTAGGAATAAAGTCCGACAAGATAGATATGCTGTGGTCACCTTGGACGAAATTATTTCTGTCAAATTCCATGATCTGCACAGCAAACTGCTTCCTGTTGCTATTTAGAAGCTTGCCAACAATATAGAAATTAATCCTGTCCAGAGGCCTAAGCCTCCTCCAGATATCCAATGGACTAAAACCCAGTGTTCCTGGAAATTCAGGGACAGATCTACCCCCATCATTTGCTCTGTAAGCTTGAGCTGCTATGCTAGTACCTGTACCTCTGCAGCCACATCAAGCTTCAGCATCTGTGTCACTGGCCCTGAGCTCCTATTCCTTACCTGTACTAAGAAGAAAAGTTTGTAGGATCCTGCTATAAAAATTCATCCCTAGATATGGCCTACCCTTGATCATTGGCAGTGACAACAGGCTTACATTTGTAATAGAGGTAACTAAAAAACTAGATTAAATATAAAAATACATACAGTTTATAACCAGTTAGAAGACTAACTATATCTGTAGAAATTCTTGCACACACATAAAACCCAGATACATATTAGCTACTTATACAAGTTTCAGAAAGCTAGCCTTATCCACTGAGAGATTTACCTCAACAGCTTCTCCAATGCTCACTCTATAGAGATCACACACACACACACACACACACACACACGATGAAGCCCATGCCTATTCCCCATGATTTTTTTTTTTTTTGGTACTAGGGATCAAACTCAGGAATTTGTGCTTGCCAGATAGGTACTTAAGCCACTGAGCTATCTCCCCAGCCTTCCCCTTGATTTTTCAGGCTGTTTTCCCCAGTTCTTCTCTGATTCCTGCTATCTTGCCCCCCCCCATATCCCTTTAAACTGCAGATGGTTGCCCCAAGAGAATAGAAAAATCAATCACCTTACTTACAATTTGGTGAGTGTCTGAGGCACAATGGACACTCCTAGATCAGATTAACTCCTTCACTACCTTGCTAGAGTAATAGGCCAAAATTCTAGTTGGGCCTTGTTTCAGGAGCACATGTGCCTGTAATCCCAACACTTGGGAGGCTAAGGCAAGAGAGTCATTGTGAGTTTGAGACCAGCCTTGGCTTCAAAATGAGCGGAAAGCCAGACTGAACTGCATCTGGAAACCCTGTTTCTAAAAAGAGAGCGAGAGCCGGGCGTGGTGGCGCATGCCTGTAATCCCAGCCCTCGGGAGGCTGAGGCAGGAGGATTGTTGTGAGTTCGAGACCAGCCTGAGCTACAAAGTGAGCTTAAAGCCAGCCTGAACTGCATAGCGAGACCCTGTCTCAAAAAGACAAAAAAAAAAAAAAAAAAAAAAAAAAAAAAAAAAAAAAAAAGAGAGTGCACGCACACACACACACACACACACACTCTCTCTCTCTCTCTCTCTCTCTCTCTCTCTCTCTCTCTCTCTCTCTCTCTCTCGGAACTTGTACCAGAAAATAGTCCCCAGCCAGTAGACTTCAGTTCTTAGTTGACCAGGTAATAGTTCCTGTTCCAGTTCTGGTTGCGCCTATGTCTTAGAAACAGCTGGTCACTATGATGCATATTATATAAATCAGTCCCTAATTGACAAGCCATTCTGCCTCATATTTCCTGCTTGCTTATCCCATATAAACACTAGACGATCAAAGATTAAGGCCTGATATTCTGGGAATGATCCAAATCAGTACCTGTTGACCTGCAAATCCTGGGTGTCATTTTGGTGTTTGTGCTTGCTGTGGCGTAATGAGTTCAAGGCTTATCTAGGCTACATAGCAAGACCCTGTCTCAAAATATTAAACACCAAACCAGAGTCCTAATTCTAATGAAGACAGAATTCTATGCTATAGTACAAGATTTTAATATAAATTTAAAAATATTGGCTGGAGAGATAGTTCACTGGCATAAGCACCTGCCTGGCAAGCACAAGGTCCTGAGTTCAATCTCTGGTACCAAAAAATAAATAAAAATGTTCTTGGTTTTCTTATGTGTACCATCAAAATAAATCCCTATTTTGCAGTTTTTTTCTTCTCTCTTTTCCTCCCTCCCTCTCTAAGTTGGGGGCTGAATCCAAGGATTTTCATGCTAAGCATTCTACCACTGAGGATATATCCTTAATCCTATTTTGCAGCTTTTATCCCATAAATTTCTTCTTCAGGATTACTTTGTATGTAATACCTATCAAATTTTTTCTATAAGAACTTCACATGTTGAAATCAATGTCTGTGTAAGGGGGATGGCACATGCTTATATTCTCAGCACTCAATAGGCTGAGGCAGGAGAATAATAAGTTTGTGACTGTTTTTTTGAGACAGGATCTCTATGCAGCTCAGGCTGGCCTTGTGCTCACGTTTGTAGCCCACAGGCTGGTCTTGAACTCTCAGAAATCCTCCTATCTCAACCTCTCGAGTGCTGGGATTCCATGCATGTACCACTATGCCTGCTTCCGGGCTGCATGGTGGGCTCCCACATTTGGGACTAAGACCCATGCCATGTGGGGCTGGGGATTGAATTTGGGGCCTTGTGTTTACCAGGTAGGTACTTATGTTGCTGAGCGATCTTCCTGGCCCCTACATTTCAAATTTGAGTTCAGCCTGGGCTACATAAGGAGAACTATTTCAAAAATACAAAAGAAGAAATCAAATTAATGTTTTCTTCAGAATATGTTCATTTATCCCTCTTGTCAGATACCACACCTTTTTAGACTTAATTTTTTTTTAATATTTTATTTATTTATTTGGTACAGGGTCTCACTATACAGCTCAAACTTTTAGTGATCCATATGTCTCAGCCTACCCGTGCTGGGAATACAGGTATGCACCACCATGCCCAGTTTTGGTGCTGCACAGTGGGTACCCATGTCCGGGGCTGAGATAGCGTATCTGGGGATCCAAGCCCAGATTGCATGGTAAATAGAACCAGGGATCAAACCTGGCTCCTTATGCTTGCCAGGCAAGTGCTTAAGATCCCTGAGCTATCTCCCCAGCACCCCTTCCCCCTTTCTTTTGAGGTGAGGCAGGGTCTTGTTGTATAGTTCAGGCTGCCCCTGAGCTAACCATATAGCCCAGGTTGGCCCCAAGCTTGTAGCAATTCTCTTGCTTAACCTCTCTTGCTGGGATTACAGGCATGTCCCATGGCGCCTGGTATAGACATTTGTTTTATTTTACTAGAATGACCTTTTTTATTAGGAATAAAAGTTGCTTCTGTAATCATTACCTATGTTTAATTGATTATAAAATTAAATGATGGCTTTTAATAGAGCAGTAAATGTTTTCTCTTTTGTCAGGTTTTGTGGCACTTGGACATCTTCCGACGTAGTTTTAGGCAGCTTACAACTCACAAGTGCATGGGAGATTCCTGCATCTTTTGTGCTCTCAAGGTAAGTACCTCAGATTTTTTTCTTTCCACTAACTATGGACTGCAAAATGATCAATATTGCTTGGAGAGGTCATTAGTTATGGTGATGCTAAAGAATTTGCTGCTGCATTTATATATATCTACCTGGGTCTTAGAGTAAAAGTAAGTGATTCGTTTGATTTGCTTCAAAGTTTTGCCACATGGCCTGGATAGTGTTTTTCTTCTGGACCCCTTTTAGACATACAGCTTTATTTGATGCAATACGATCTATTTAAGCATGTTTCTTTGAGAGTTTACTTGAAAAGCTAATTCTAAATGCTTATGTTAAAATAAATTTTTATATTATAATAATAAATGTTTTAATTAGAACTATCATTTGTTAAGATGAAATCTTAAAAGTTTCATATTTCTTAATGTTTCCCATTATCATATTTAATTGATTCTTTTACATTGGTTCTCTACCTCATGTATTGTCTGGTTCGACATTTTTTCCTAAATAAAAAGAGACTGGTATTTGTTCAGAGACAAAGAAAATTAGAATTTTTGGCAAAAAAAAAGATTTTAAGTGTAGTGTATAGCTTAAGAAAGAGAACCATGGTGTATAAAGGGCCACATCTTTTGCAACATGTACCTTCTGTATATTTTTATGGTCCAGATATACAACAGAATTTGTGTTTGGGTGAAGTTGTGTCATCCAAATGAGTCTGAGGAAAAACAAAACAAAAAAACAAGTGAGTATGAGTAGGCTTTCAGACTAATACTATAGAATTCAGGTTTGTCATAGGGTCATGATACATTTGACTTAGTTGCTCTTTTATGTTAAGGTAGGAACTGTAACCAGAAAATATACAACAATTATATCATTTTGGAGTTTTTAACTGTTGTAAAACTTTAGAAAGTTCAATGTATACACATTTCTTGTATATTTGTCTAGGACTATGGTTATTGGCTATAGGATGTATATATCTTCAGCTTTTTTAGAAATGCCAACTATTTTCCGACCTTTTCATATGTTTTCCAATGTTTCTTTTTTTTTGGAAGCAGGGTCTTGTGATGTAATTCAGGCTGATCTTGAACTCTACAGCCAGGGATATAGCTCAGTGGCACAGCATCTGCCTGGCAAACATGAAGCCCTGAGTTTGATTCTCAGGATGCAAAAAAATGATCCTTTGCCCTAGCCTCCTGAGTGCTAGGATTATAGTCATGCACCAACATACCCAGATCCAGTGTGTACTCTGATCATCATTTTTTTTCTAGAAGTTGAGAAAAATCAATTTTGAAATTTATATGACACTGAAACACAAGACTCTTGAATTGGTCAGACCTTGAGTTTGTGGTAACAACCCTAAAATTTCACTGATAATATGCCGAAGATTTATTTCTCATATACATAACTAATCTGGATTAGTATTGGCTAGTCTGGATTATAGTCATTCAGGATCTAGCTTGATATTTACAGCCATTGTGGTTATAATTGCCATTTTGTCTACTTGGTGACCCTGGCATGTGTTTCAAACACAATATAGGATAAAGTTGTTAACACCATGTGGGATAAAGTATTAGTCAAGTGTTTTGTGCCTGCCACAGATGCCTAGATGGTTTCTTAAATGTGATAGGTTTTAATAAGTCTAGGTACATTCCAGTGGGCCACAGCCCTTCTATTTTAGCATATTCTTCCTGCTTCAGAATGCAGAGGTTCTATTGTTTCGCTGCTCTTCTGTCCTTAATTCCCTAATACATTGTACTTCCTGGAGTCCTAGACCTATTTTTTTTTTTTTTTTTTTTTTTAACCTTTTAGCACTTTCTGTCTGTAGTAGCTAGTTCTGGACCCCAGGTTTTTTGCAACCATATGGACTAATACTAGTTGCTAAGCTAGAGGAAAAGAGTTCTGATGGATTTTGAGCAAGTCTTTCCTTTTCACAGTGAGCAGAGCTAATCATCTCCCACTGGACTATGAGAGGACCAGGAAATACAATGATGTTATATCCTTGGGAAGGGGAAGAACCAGAAATAATGACTGCCATACTTTTCCAGATATCAACCCTTAGAAAACTATAATAAATGTACCATATTTGGATTTTTTTTTTTTTTTTGGAGGCCTCAGAATGCCTTTAGACAGGTCTGGTTTGGCTTGAGGATGTGGAGATGAAACCACAGAAAGCTGAGCCTGACTGCTTTGTTTAAGCAGGCCCTTAACAACTGAGCTAATGGGCCAGCCCCCAATTTACCATATTTGTAGTATAATACAGTATTGCAAGTAAACTGATAAAACAATCAAGAGTTTAAAAATGGCATATTGAAAACTTCCCACTTGCCTTGTGAATCAAAAAGAAAATGGTTTTTAAATGGTACTTGTTATCTATATAGAAAAACTAGATCCTTACTTTATATTGATATCAACAATAAGAATTTTAGGACTGGGGAGAAAGCTCAGTGCAATAAGTACTCGCTTGGCAAGCACAAGGTCCTGAGTTTGATCCCTGGTACCACCACCACCACCAAAAAAAAAAAAGAATTTCATTTGAATTAAGGACTAAAAGGGGCCCATCATGAGAAAATATCATGACCTCAGGAACAAAGAAGGATCTACTAAATAATAAATGAAACATAGAATGTTTGAAAAG
>PVKA01033171.1:0-24583 GCA_004027165.1 Ctenomys sociabilis | reverse complement strand
AAAAAAAAAAAAAAAAAGGAAAGTTGGGTATGTAGATTTTTCTGTTTGTCTTATTCTTTTACATGAATGGTTTCCTTGAATAACCTAATTTTCTTTTGTTATAAAAATGGTATGTTTATACTATTAAAAGATTTTGTAAAGTCCTTAATAATCATGTATTCAAAGACATGATTTTTATCAGTGGAAAATTTCACATGTCCTTGGGTGCTTAGGTATTAAAATTTATGTACCCTACATATATTTAAATAAAATGTATAGATAATCTGAATGTAGAGTGTCATGTTACTAAATCTAGAATGCTGAATACTATACATATGAAAGTCAAAGGCTGTTTCATGAGAAAAATTGTTTTGTTGTTTTCTAGTTTAGACAAACTTTAGTGTGCATATAAATGTTTCAGTGAAGGTTTTCAGTGCAATTCTTCCTTGCTAACAAGACTGTATCTACTCTGGGCTTTGGGTCTGAGGACTGTAATCAGATAGCAAGTCCTCAGACAAACACCTTGACCTTCCCTTCCCAGTTTTAGGTAGAAGTATATGTAGTACCCATATCTTTTAATCTCTTGGCTTAGAATTTACAAAAGATAAATACCATCACCCAGTGTAAGAACTATGAGTCTTACATATGTTGTAAAGAAAGCTATTTTCCAGCTTCTGTGGTAGAGAAGATGTGAGAGGTATCTAGGACAAAAATAAGCAGTGCATTTCCAGTCTTGGCAGTTCTGTTGAATTACTGGTGACTCCCTTATATGTGGTGTTGATATGAATTCTGAAACCTTATGGAGTCGGTGGAGAATACTATAGGAAGCAAATAGCAACAGGGAAAGTGACAGTGAACATGTCAGTTATTTGCCATCTTTTATCTGTGTGACTCAATTAACTTGCTTTTTTATAGTGGCGTTCTTAAGCAAGGGAAGTTGACTTGAGGTTTGCTATTTATAGTATTTTTCTACTTTAGTAAGCACAATGTTGATGATACAGGCACCAGTCTAGGCTTTAGACTGCCTCTATGCACTGGCTCTGATGTGATGGTAAAGATGACAAAATGATTTCATTTAAAGTAACTTTGAGAAGTCAAGTAGAATATAATTGTGTTTCACTGTAGTTCTTTATAAAGATGGTGGTGTTGCCTATGATCACTGTGCAAATTCAGCAGCAAAAGATAGTAGTGTGTTAGAAATTTTGTTGTTCAAATCTTAAGATTATTCACTAGTTTCTGGCCTTGGTTAATTTGCAAAACATTGTCAAGCTCTCCTCCATTAGTCCAGCTGAACTGGTCTGCAGTACTGTGATGGATATAGGGCTTCCTGGCAGTTGTGGTGTTACGTTGGTTATTTTCTGATAGGATTTCAAGTGTCAGAATCAAGTGCAGAAACAACCAATAAGTGCTAGCGAATGATTTATATTATGTAAGCTCACAAATCTTCCTAAATTTCTTCTGTAACAAATGGAGACATGGTAGTATGCCAGCCTTGGTCTGTATCTAGCTTGTGCCTCTGAGAAATGGAATTTTGTGTAGAAGAAGGGTGCTCATTTAGGGCAGGAAAGAAAGGGAAGCCACAAAAAGTGGCTGAGCAAAAGCATTCTAGAAAACTAGGCACAGTCTGGGTCAGACAGACAGAAAGGCAGGAGCTAGAGCTGAGGGCAATAGACAATGTGGAAAATAAAAATGAATTTTAAAATTCTGGTTCAAATATGTTCTTAGAAGGAATGTTAGGAGGACAGATAGAAGGGAGTTTTGTAAGAGCATAAAGCCAGCTTGGCATTATGAAACTGGTTTTGAACCAGAATTCTAGCTTGTTTTTCCAGTGAAAAATTAACTCTGCAATAACTCTTCGCCATTTTAACTGTGTAGATGTTTCCTGAAGTGTAGAATTATCTAAGAGGTTAAATCACAGATGAGAAAGGAGTAGAACCATAGGAAAGGGATTTATTTATCAAGAGCCAGTCTTTGATAATTTGCTATTTTCTGCTCTGGAAAGCCTTCTGTCCAAAGATCTCCTTTCTAAATATTTTAACATAGTAAACGATTAGAATTTACTTTATTCTGTCTTTCATGTTTTCCCCAAAGCTAAAGGGACTAGTATCTGTGTAATACAAGGTTTTTTTTTTTAAATGAAAACACAAGTTATAATTTCTTTGAGGTTTGGAATCAGGGAATGCTTTGCATGGAACTCATCTGTTTTCATTGGGTGGATGCTAAGTTGGCATGTGATTACAGCCCTCTTTTCCTGACTGCTGGGAAAAGAGTCAAATTTGTGAATTATATTTGAAAAGTTTGCGAGATGTATGGTTTGCTCTCACTCTTTACCTTAGCTCTACTATTTTCCTTTCCCACCTAAATCCAGAGTGATTTTGTTTTTATATTTCACATGGCATACATATGGTAAAAAGCCAGAGAATCACTTTAGGATTAATTTGTGCATTTGTCCATGTGTTGTTAGTGAGGCAGACAGATTGATGTGTAAAAATATACATACCAAATACATTTGTTTGTTCTGTAATCCTGCAACATCATATTTAAGATGAGTTGATTTTGGGAAGGTTTTTCTGTACAAATTATATTGTAGATACATAACAGTGTCCATCAGGGAGGATCTCTTCTCATTTTGAGTTTTTTGTCCTCTGCTTAATCTTCTGTTTCATTAATCTCTTGACTTTAGTGAAGTTAATCTTTGGATTAATCTTTTAGACTTCTTACAGTTTTTCTTCCTGGTCTTCAAATGAAGTAAAGTGATTTGATTTAACTGTTGATTACATATCCCTTGAGAGTTTGGAAAACATACAAGTAAGTTCATTACCTGAGGTAGTGATGGTGAACCTTTTTGAGCTTTCAGTGGTAACAAACAGTCCACTGTGGCATGTGTGCTATAAGTCTCCATCTGTAGCCTTTTTGTTGACAAAAAATGTACATTTCTATTGTGTCAGTATAGGTACAGTATAGCCTCCATAAATTCATGTGTTTATACTGGAGAAATTTGTCTTTTTGTCACACATAGACTTGTAACCTAGGAAAAAAATCTCTTAATTTCTCTCAGATTCTTCATTTTCAACTTAGAGATGGCAATGTATGTTCTATTTGATTTTACAATTGTAAAAATAAAGAGGGTTATTATTCACGAGAATGTACTTCCATACTTTATTAGATGGTAGTTGATTTTCCTTGTACCCTTTATTGACTTTTTGGGGAACAATATATAACACATAATTAAAAGCTGTTGCTCCAAATGCTTACTAGATAGGAACCAAAATTATTTTTTGATATTTCAAGTGTTTGGATGACAAATCACTTCTCTGTATTGCTATGTTTAGCAAACTCTGCTGTGTCATCCCTAGCTTGTAGAATCTCGTCAATGTTTGGCTTATTTACCACTTTATCCACATGATTTTAGAATATTGACTTCATTTTGAAGTTCACTATGATGTGAACCTGAAGGAAACATTCCTTTTCTAGAGACAGTGGACAACTCTTAAAATCTCGCTCTGGTAGTTCTTTCTGAGAAGAGTCATAGTTGTCCAGAGAAAAAAAGACTTATTTCCTCTAGCTCCACTTCAGGAAATTCTGTCTCATTAAATAAAATTATAATAGAAAAGTATAAATCTAGAATTAGATGGTAATTTAGAATGTCTTTTTTATTTATCTATTCATCTTAACCTTAACCTATGAGAGAAATAGGGCATAGGAGACTTACGAGATTTCTTTATAGATGTTCATTACTTTCCAGATTCAGGTACATTGGAATAGAAGATATTTGGCTAACATTTCCTTAAGCTAGGTATCAGTTTGAATGTTTTACAGATTCTTTTAAATCTTTTGAATCCCTATAAGGTGATTAGCCAGCTTCCTACCATTCATACTCTTGTATAGTATTTACCTACTGAATAAGGTTGACCTATGTAATTGAGAGGGTTTTGAAGAAATGATTGCTGAAGCTTGGTTATAGAAGACATTGTGGCTTTCATCCTGGGGCATACTATGAATATAGTTAGCTAATATATTTTGAAGTTCCTTCAAGCAGCTTGTGTAGAGAGCTTCAAGTGCATGCGGAAAAACCGAGGTCTTCGGCAAACAAGTAGTCTAGTGTCAGTGTGCCGTCTTGGAGGCGGGTCTTGCTGCCTTGATCCAGTCTTCAGATGGCTGGCACCCCAGTGTCCTCTTGACCATGACTTAATGAGAGAACCCAACTCAAAATCTTCAAGTAAGTGACTAATGAATTCTTCCTTTATTTTTAAAGAGAATAAGAATTATTAAAAAAAAATTAGAAATGATACAGAATTTCAACAAAATGATAGGAATTCAACAGTGGTTGTTATATTGCATATTGATGTCTTCAAATTAGTTGTTCAGATTGCCAGATATAAGCATGCAATTTTTTTAACCTAATGAATTCTTGACTTACAGAAACTATGAGACAAATAGTCATTGTTTCCTTAAGCTCTATTTATAGTACTTGATAGATAAAATTTTTATCTTTTCGGAATAGGCAGTGGAAATTGTTTCAAACAATTATATAGTTCATTGTAAAGTTCTTACTACAAGCAAGCTAGTTAATGTACTACATCATATTGTTATCTTTTACTTATGGTGAGATACTTAAAATCCACTCCCCTTACAAATATCAGATATGCAGCTTATTATTATATTAAGTCTCTAGTATACCTGAAAGTTTGTCTCTTTGACCAGCATTTCCTAATTTCCTCCAACCATTTGCCCCTAGGAGCCTCTCTTTTTGTGTATACTGGACTTCATTTCAATTCCACATATAAGTGGATCGATCATTCATTTTCTGTGTCTGATTTCCCTTAGCATAACATCCTTCAAGTTCATCTACACTGTGGCACATGGTAGTATTTGCTTATTCCTTTCACCGTGATGTTTTGGGTTGTTGCTTATCCAGCAGTACTAACACATACCGATTTTGCTCCCTGAAGTGGGGTGCCAACATTGAGAATGTTTTAAAGTTGTTAGAGTGGCTTTGAAAGTGGTAATTGGTGAGATGTTGGAAGTATTGTAAGTTATGTGTTAATGAAAGATTAAATACCTTGAACAGATTGCTACTAGAAGCTTGATGTATCTAGGGAAGTTTCTGGCAAGGGATTACAGGAGAATGAAGCAAATGCTACGGGAAACATCTGCATCAGTAGGTAACTAGCACAGGTAGGCACTTCACTGCTTGTAGTGCTTAATACGGATGAATTAAATTTAGAGGAGAGACGAAGCATGTACTGTTTTTTGTGTGGTTATTGCTTGATCTTTTATGCAGTTTTTTTTTTTTTTTTTTTTTTTTTTTTTTTTTAGCCTGATTACATTTCTCTTTATTATGGGGAGACAGATTAAAGCTTGACCAGAAAATACTTAGATTTTTTTTTGGACAGACATTTGGTATCATGATTTTTTTTCATAAATGATTCAGCTTTTAGTTTCTCCCACAACCGACAGGGGTAAGGCAGAAAGGGAAGAGTGATTATGCACGAGACAGCTGAGTAGCAAAAGTACATTTTTAGAGTTTGAGAATTATCTGTGAAGATAACTGGAAAACACCTCCAGGTATTTATGTAACACAAAATCACAGGCTGAAAAAGTATTACATAGTAAATCCTGACCCTCTGCGATTGCTCCCCAACTCTGTTCATAGCTGGCACCTGTGCTTTTAATACTGATTTGTAAAATTTCCATATTAATCTTTTCAGCCTCAGAGTCAGGATAAGAGTCAAATTACTTAGTGAGATTCAAGTACATTTTATTGGTATTGTGTTTTTTACTTATATTTAAATATTACATGTCTTTTGTTCATTCACAATAAATAGAAAATCATTGTATATAAGGAATAATGTATGTAGGAAGTGGAAAATTTAGTATGGCTTTAAGACAGTTTTAGAATTTACTGTTTCTTCACATCTCTCTAAAGGTATATTAAGATATTTTGTATATTTTTATAAACATGTTCAGAATTAAACCACAAATGATTAGATAGTAGTCCAAAGGAAATAAATGTAGTTTTCATAGATTTGGGTTGTGTAAATAATACTCATTAGAATATTTTATTGATATCTTTTAGGATATATGGAGTAAAACTTTTTTGGAAATTAAATTGCATGTGTGTACAAATTTCTTGCTGAGGTTCTTAGATACAATATTGTATTTTAAAGCTAAATACGTTTTATTGTAAGGTATTCTATGTTTTTGAGATTAAACCTTGACAAAATATTCAGAAGTGACCATAAGTGAAACGTCTGAAGATGATTATGAATATGAAGAGGTATATGTTAATCTTAGATGTTCAGTCTATAAATTTATTGCTGTCATGAACTATTTGCTTTATTTTCTGAAACATGTAACATTTTTTTCCCCCTCTGGCAACTCTAGCTTTTCAGCTGCTACTAAGTATTATCACCTGTTTAAGAATGAGATGGGAAGATTCTGATTAAGTGTTTTATTGGCCTTTTAAATTTTTCTGTTAATTTTCCTTCAAATTCAGCTTCTTTTCACTTGCTTTATGGATCTTGACTGTAGGCTGCCGTCTCTGTTGAGGAAGCATTTCTCATCATCCTCTTTGCTCTTGTGAGAGACTCCCAGATTCCTACTACCCAGTTGGAGTTCAGGCCTCATGATTACTCCCAGCTTAACTGTACTGCCCTAAAATGTAATTATTTTCTCAAAGCTGTCCATGTTTTCATTGTCCCCAGGAAACTTATTGTTACTGTTAATAGTTGGAGGATAAAGTCATTTTTCTGTGAATGAAACTGTGGAAGCAGTCCTAGTAACTTGTGACTTTAGTAAGCAAGGGACAGGACAAACTGAGGGCCAGGCTTTTGGTAAAATGGAGGTAGTAGTGTATTCACTAAATTAATGTACAGATTGACTTAAAATATAAAGGGTGGAAATAGTTCTCAGCATATCAGATTGTGATAGGTATTAGCTATCATTAATTAACTTAATTATCCATTGATATTAATACTTAGTGATTTTACTTTGCCTTGCAATAAACTGGAGATTTTCTGTTATTATGAAAAATTAATTATGGAGAAAACCACAGATGGTGAGATATTGGTCACATTTAGGTAGCTTAACATAATTTTTCACCAAAATTATTAGACTACATTTGCCAATGTAGAAAAAAAAAGAGTGGCTTATAAACTAATCTTGAGTTGTAGTAATAGACATTGAAGGGTAGTTAACAATGAAATAAGAAAGCTGTCTGTTTGTTCTCTATTTCCACAGATCTTTAGAATGATATGGTGTTTTATATAAAGTATATTTATTTTGGTACTTTATTTTATCATGAAATACTACTTATGAAGTAAAATGCAATAATCTCCCCTTATTTGTGGTTCAGTTTCTTTTTTTTTAAAATGTATTTAGTACAGGGTGTATAGGCTCTAGAGTCTCACTATGTATGTTGGACTGTAGTGATTCTCCTACTTGCAGTCTCCCAAGTGCTGAGATTACAGCTGTGTACCACCACACCTAGTCTCAATCTCTGTTTTAGCTTGTCCTGGGGGTTGGGCCAGTATAGCAGGCTCAGGGATTGAAACCCTGGCCCCGAGGTCTGCCTACACAGGTGCTTTAATCCTCTGAGCTATCTGGCCAGCCCTTGTGGCTTCAATTTCTGTGGCTTTATAGTCGTTTATGCTATAGGAATATAATAAATGAAAAACTCAGCAAGAAATAGTTCTTGTTTTAATATCTTTCA
Organism: Ctenomys sociabilis; assembly: GCA_004027165.1. Classification (NCBI taxonomy): domain Eukaryota; kingdom Metazoa; phylum Chordata; class Mammalia; order Rodentia; family Ctenomyidae; genus Ctenomys; species Ctenomys sociabilis. Next base: position 16,890 of record PVKA01033171.1, on the reverse strand, counting down.
TAGCAGTATATTATTAATTATTTTATTTCATTTTATTTGTTGCTAATCTCTTACTGTATATGGTTTTAAAATGAACCTTTATAGAGGAAAATATAGAGGAAAATAGATATGGAGTTTGGTACTATCTGCAGATCAGACGTCTGAGGGCTTTTTTAGAATATGTCCTCCACAGATGAGGACAGACCAAAACTTTTTCTTCTCACACTTTCTTCCTCTGTGATCCAGATACCGGATGATAATTTCAGCATTCCTGAAGGTGAAGAGGATCTGGCAAGAGCAATCCAGATTGTTCAAGAACAGACTACAGATGCTCAAATTTTGGTGAGAATTTTGAATGCTATTGTAGGCCATAGTTTTCCAATTATAACTTTTAGGTGAAGTTTTGAAAGTTATTTAAACTTTAAATACTTTACTAAATTTAACACTATCACCTGCTCTGAAGTTTTTTGCTTCTGTTTGTTATCAGGCTTTTACTTAAAGCCAGCAGTAGTATTACTGGTTTTTAGACTGACATTCTCCATATTGTGGTGACTTTGGTGTCACTTTGTAATAAGTGACATCTTCCTTCAGAACTCTCCTGGATTAGCCTCACTGCAGATTAAATTAAAAGCTTCAATAGTCATCCCAGATTTGGCATCATATGCAGCTATACAAGGAGTTAGATGAACATCTTATATCATTTATTCAATAGAAACATTCAGCTTTCATGGACCATTTGGTATGTCATATTGTTTTCTTGTAAGGTGTATGAACTAATTTCCTTGAGGGTTATGATGGGTCATGCTTTTTGATTATAATGCCAATTAAAAGTACACAAGACTGATGGTATTCTGTAATGATTTAGATCTAAAATGTTCCCCCAAAGTGTGCTGTGCTCAGAGATGCAGCTTTGGGAAGGAAAATGGGATGAAGAAGGCTCCGACTTCATCAGTGGATTAGTCCCTTGATGAGCCATAATTTCATAGCGCCCTTGAGGTTATGGATGCACTAGGTGGGGTAGAGTTGAAGGAAGTAGGCCAGGGCACATTCTTGTGCTCTGCATCTGGTTTTTGGCTCCTTGCTCTCCCTGCCTGTGGGTTGCTCAAGGTGGCAGCTTTCTTTTGTATTCCATGATGTTCCTGCCTTGGAGCCAGCTGACTGTGGAGTGAAAAGCCTTGAAACCATGAGCCAAAATAAAACTTGTTTTTGAGTTGTTCTTTTTCTAGTATTTTATCATATGAGAGAAAGCTAACATACTTGCAATGAAGTTGAAAACTACATTAAACATTGATGATAATTATATTAGCAAACAATCTTTTAAAAAGAACTTTATATTCGTATGCCAGTGCAATAATTTTTATTCAGTTGCAGATTTTAGTTCTTCAGTGAAAAATGGTTTGTGAAACTTCACTGTATGTTATCACCTTTTTCAGTCTTTCTATGCTTTTTATATACTTCCTTAGTGTATAAATTTATTACTTTTTACAAAAATTTTGGCATAACTGGGGATTGAACTCAGGTCCTTGTGCTTGCCAGACAAGTGTTTATTAATTCATTAACTTTTGCAAATATCTATTTTCTCAAAAAGTTTTAAAGAGCTCAAAAGGGGAAATATCATAACTACATTCTATTATAAATGGAGGACCCCAGCTAAGAGTAAATTGCATTTCTTAATATCCTGTGGATAAGTTTTCCTAGGTAGGCATAAAATAAAGTCTGTTATAAAGTCTTATCAGCCTGTTGGATATCTCAATGCAATAACTTATAGGTATAATTTTATTAAAACTTTTTTAGTGTGTTTCCACTGCATAATAAATATATTCATTGTGGGGTTTTGGAACATGTACATATTGCATCTTGATTTAAAAAAAAAAAAAAACATACCCTTTCTTTCACTTCTCCCCCGTCTCCCTCCAGATGACTTTCTCTTCTCCAGTAAGTCTATCTCCCTGTTTCATATTGTTTGTCTTTTGCTTTACTCTTTAAATTCATTGTTGTGTTTCTCATGTACCATGTGTATTTAATCATCGTTGCTTGATTTATTTAAAATAGCATTATGGGCTCAGGATACTTCCATTTTCCTACAGATTGCTCAGATCAGTCTTCTTTATGGCAGAGCAACATGCATTCATCTGTGATGGGCATATAGCATGCTCCAAGATTAAGCTACAGTAAATTGTGCTACTAGAAGTATGCGTGTTCATGTATCACTGTAAATGTGATGTCTTTAACTCATCTGGAGAAGATAGCCGGAAGAGATATAGCCATGTCAGTTGGAATTACAGCTTCCATAGTGGTGATAGTATTCACATTTCTACTAGCAATATGAAAGTACTCCTTCTTTTCTCAACCTTGGAACCATTTCTTATTTTGCATTCTAGATGATAGCCATTCCTCCTTAGAGTAAGATGAAATCTTAAGTTGTTTTGATTTGCATTTCTATGATGTCCAAAGATATTAAACATGTTTTACATACTCAGCTGTTAGTACTTCTTCTTTTGAGAAATGTCAAATCATTTCAATTGCCCATGTTTTCACTGGGCCTTTTGCTTTGGGGGTATAATTTTTGAGTTTTTTATGTATTCTAGAATTTAGTCCCCTGGCTGAGGAGTAGCCTGCAAAACCTTTGTTTTTCCAGTTCTGGTAGGTTGTCTCTTCAATCTGTTGTTTGATTCTTTTGTTGAATAGAATCTTCTTAATGTCATATAATCTTGTTTGTTGATTGTTTATGTTATTTCTTATGTAATTGGCTTCTGTTTAGTGTCCTGCCTATTCCTATGTTTTCAGTAGTTTTTACTATTTTATCTTTCAGTAACAAATCCTTCTGTTTTAATATTTAGATCTTTGATCTGTTTAGATTTTAGCTTAGAGCATGGTGAAAGATGTAGGTCTGGCTTCAGTCATGTGCATGTTGATAGCCAGTCTTCCCATCACCATTTGTTAAAGAGGTTATCTTGTCTCCAGTTTATATTTAGTCTCTTGTCAAAGATCAGATGGCTGAACATGCCTGGTGTTATTTCTGCATTCTTTCTTCTGTTCCATTGCTACAAATGTCTGTTTTTGTGTCAGTGACATGCTATTTTTTTAAAAGTCAATTTAGCTTTGCAATGTAATTTGAAATCAGTACTTGTGATATTTCCTGCTTTTCTCTTGTTACACAGGATTGCTTTGGAAATCTTGGATGTTTTCTTATTCTTTGTGAAATGTAGAATTGTGTTTTTCTAGTTCTATGAAGAAAGTTATCAGTACTTTAACTGGAATTGCCTTAAATAGGTATATTATTTTTGTTAATGTGGCTGTTTTGCCAATAATGGTTCTGTGTATCCAAGAACAGAGGATTTCTTTTGATTTTTCAATATATTCTTTCAGTTTCTTTTTTTCAGATTATCAGAGTTTTCAATATAAAGATTTTTCACCTCCTTGGTTAGGTGAATTCCTGTAGGGACTTCTTGGTCACTTGCTGTACCCCAGGGAGAAATTGCAACAGAATGGGGAAAAGATAGATGAGAAAATAAGAGCTAGGTTGGACATTCATTTATACTTTTGCAAAGTTAGTATCATGAGATACTATGTTTCCTAGAACTAATAGCTGAAATGGTCCAGAGAGGATGATTGTTTTTCAAGACTGAGATAGCTGGACCATCTTAGGCTCTGTAGCCTTTTCCTACCCTCACATATATGACTAATATCCAGTTTCAGCTGCTCCCAACAAATTCTTCCTTTGAAGCTGTTGTGAATGGGTTTTCCTGATTTCTTTGTCAGTAGAGTCTTTGTTGGTATATAGGAATGCTATTAATTTTTATATATTGATTTTGAATCCTACTGCTTTGTTGAATTTATTTATTGTAAGAGTCTTTTTGTGGATTTTTAAAAGTCTTTGGTATAAAGGGTCATTTCATCTGTAAATGAGAATAGTTTGATTTCTTCCCTTCCTAGCTGTATGCCTTTTGTTTCTCTTGTCTGATTACTCTAGCTAAATTTTGAGAACTATAATGAAACAGTGGAGAGAGTGGATACCCTTTACTTGTCCCTGAGTTTAAAAGAAATCATTTTACTTTTTGTACTCTGTGAAATTGGCTGTAAGTTTGTCATTTTTGGCATTTATCAGTTTCAGAAAGGTCCCTTATATACCTAATTTTTCAGAGTTTTTATTATAAATGGATTTGGATTTTGGTAAAGGTTTTTCTGCATTTTTTGATATGACTCTAGAATGCTTTGCTTTGTATGATATCTGTCTGTCTGTCTGTCTATCTATATCTATCTATCTATCTATCTATCTATCTATCTATCTATCTATCTATCTATCTATCTATTCTGTTCTATCTATCTGTATCTGATACAGGGTCTCACTATGCACCTCAGACTCACGGTGTCCTTCTGTCTCAGCCTCCCCAGCACAGGGATTACAGGTATGCACCAGCATGCCTGGTTTCAGAGCCAGCACAGTGTGCCTTGGGGTTCTGGGGCTGGTGCAACATGAGGTACTAGGGATTAAACTCAGGTCCTTGTGCTTGCAAGGCAGTCTCTTAGCCAACTGAACTATCTACCCAACCTGATGTATTAGATATATTGATTTATCTATGTTAAACCTATCTTGTAGACATTGTGTGTGTGTGTGTGTGTGTGTGTGTGTGTATTCAGACAGGGTCTTTGCTATGTATTTTAGGCTGTCTTAGATTATGTCACCTAGCTTCAAACTCATGGTGATCTTTCTGCCTCAGCTTTTGGTATTGGTTTGCAGGCACGTGCCACATGGCTATTATGATGTATAGTCTTTTAATGATTTGTTTCATTTAGTTTATGGTGCAAAATTCATTGAAGAATTTAGTGATTATGTTTACTAAGGAGACTTGCCTGTGATTTTCTTTATTTGATTACATCCTTGCCAAGTTTTGGTATCAGGACAATGCTAAAGTCCAGGAATTATTTTGGTAGTGCTCCTCTGTTTTCAGTTTCCTGGAGGAGGAGTTTATGGAGTATTGGTATGAGATCATCCTGAAGGTTTGGTAAAATTCTGTGATAAAATCCATTATGGATTTTCTTTTTCTTTTTCTTTTGGTGGAACCAAGGATTGAACTCGGGCCCTTGCACTTGCCAGGGAAGTGCTTATTCTACTGAGCCCATTAGGGATTATCTTAGTGGGTAGTATTTTTATTGTTATCTCATTGCATGTAAGTCATGGTTTTTATATTTTGTTAGTTCAATTTTTGTATTTTATATGTTCAACTAATTCTTTATGTTGGAATATAAGATTTTGAAATAGTTTCTTATAATGTTCTGGATTTTATATTTATTGTGATACCATCTTTTTCATTTCTAATTGCATCATGTGTATTTGTTGTTTTTGGTAAGTTTGGCTAGGGGTTTCTCAGTACTGTTTATCCTTTCAAGAACCAGCTCTTTGAATCATTGGTCCCTGGGTGTTTTTTTCTCTATTTCATTAATTTTCACGCTTTTTAATTCTTTTCCTTCTGTTAATTGTAGGTTTGGACTGCTCTTTCTTTTCTAGGACTTTGAGATGTACCTTTAGATTATTTATTTGGAATCACTTCTATTGTTTTTTAATGTGGGCATTTATCACTGTAAACTTTTCTCTTAGAACTGCTTTCTTGTGTCCCATAGGTTTTGGCATGTTGGGCTGCAATTTCATTATATTACAGGAACTTCTTAGCTTTTTCCCTCATTTCCTTTGTGAGCCTTTGGATATCTAATAATGCATTTTAAAATCTCCATATATTTGTGTAATTTCTGTGTATTTTGGCGTGGATTTCTAGTTTCATTCTATGATTTCATAGTATGCAATACATTATTTTGATCCTTTTATGCCTATTTAAGCATTTTTTCATGACCTAAGGTGTGGTCTGTCTTGGCAAACATGCCATGTGCTGCTGCGATAAATGTGTATTTTGATATTATCGGATGAAAAGCTCAGGTCACAACCCTTGGCGGCCCACCTCTTCCTGCCAGACCCCACTTCCACAGTACACTCAGCTGCTGACTTAGGCAGCATAAGAACCCTCCTGTGAGTTTAGTACCACCACAATTCAGCCACCTCAAAGCCTTGCCTCTGAGAAACAGTAGTTTGGGAGACATTCTCAATCTGAACTAAACCTGGTTTTTGTGTTCTTTGGAGAAACAATGCTATGTAGAGAATTCAGAAAAGTTGTCCTCGAGTTGCTAAAATTGAATATGAATTCATTTTATTGTAAGCTTATTTGTGATATAGTTTTAAATTTGCTTTTTATTTCTATGGTATTTCATTCTTCAAAAGTTCTCTTTGAATTGTGTCATGGGCCTTCTGTTTTAAAGAATATTTATTGTTTATAAAATTAGTTTCCTTTCATTATGACCTTTTATTACATCTTTTATAAATAAGATAAGAATTTATCTGAATGTCACGTATTGAATAAATAGTCTGCTCAGAACAAGTAAGTCTATTTACAGCATTTACTTTAATAAGATTATTTTAAGTTTAATTTTGTTTACATGGGTGTAGTTTTAAGTAACTTCTCAGTTGTGTAGATATTCTGAAAAGTTAGTATGCATCCAGCATACTAACTGGTATCATGCAATGATACACACACACACACACACACACACACACACACACACACACACACTTGAATGTCATGAAAGTATCTTTATTTATATAATGAAGTTTATGCTTACAGTATTTCTATCTAACTTTTATAATAGTCTCCTGAATAGTTTTTATTTGCAGTGTTTGTTTTTAAGACTTTTTTATGAGCAGATGTTTATGACACAGAGCAGTATGTTTGTCTTGGGGAACGGGTACATGAATATAGCATATCTTCATCCTTTACCCTACTTTCTTTCTGCATCTTGTCCTGAGTCCCTTGCCCTTTCTTAAGAATGTACCTTCTAGGGGCAACCCACTCGGGACCCCCTTCTGTTTCTCTCAGACAGAAGCTTTTCTGTCCAATAAAGTTTTTTCCTAAAAAAAAAAAAAAAAAGAATGTACCTTCTAGATTTGTATTGTCTCTCCTTTATTTTCTTTTATTCATTTACTTATCTGTTATTTTATTGTTCTCAAATTGGAGGAAATGCCAGGAGGCCTGGCAAAGATCTGAGTTTAATTGCTGGTATTAAAAAAAAAAGAAGAAAAGAAAAAGAAAAAAAAAATTAGAAGAAAACATGAAATATTTGACTTTATGTCTCTGGCTTATTTACTTGATATGATCTCTTCCATTTGGTGGGTTATCTCCTCATTTGTTTGTTTCCTTTATCTGTAGAGAAGCTTTTAATTTGATTTAATCCCCTTTGTTCTCCATCTTTCTATAGTGCAGGGGTCATAGAAAGTTTATGCCTGTGTCTTCAAGTGTTTTCACTAAATTACCATGCAGAAGCTTCAGTTCCTTCCATTTTTTCTGCAGATGACATAATTTCACTCTTCTTTGTGGCTGAATAATATTGTACGTAATAACACATATTCATTATCCATTATCTCTTCCATCTATTTGTGACCATGTAGATTGTACCCACAGCTTTGATGTTGTGAATTGTACTACTATAAACAGGCATACATCACTAAAATAGGCTGTTTCTAATTTTTAGAGTTATGCCCAACAATAGTATGGTTGTCTCAAATGGTATTTCTATTTTTAGTGCTTTGTTTTGTGGTACTGGGGATTGATCTTGGGACATTGTGTTTACCAGGCAGGTGCTTATGCCGCTGAGCTATATTCCAAGCCTATTATTTTTAATAATGTTTTTAGAATAACTTTGTACTACTGTCCTTCGTTGTTGTACTAGTTTATATTCTCAACAATAGTGTAAGAGGGCTCTGTTTTCTCTGTATCTTGCCAGCATTCATTGTTTATGTGCTTTTACATTCTTAGTGATAACAGTACTGGCTAGATTCTCAGTGTAGTTTTGATTGCTTTTCCTTAATGGCTAAAGACATTGAGCATTTTTCATATGCTTATTGTCTACACTTTTTCTGATAATTGTTCATTCATGTCATATACTGATTTTTGATTTTTTTGGTGTTATTTCAAATTTAGTAACAGATAAGTTAATATATTAACTAATATACTATACAATAATACACAATTTTGTATTATATGGTACAACATAAGTATAATATAGTAATGTAACTGATGTTATATTTAATATATTAATATAGTTATATATTTAGGTATTATATTTAAGTATTATAATTATATGTATAATATATGTATAGGATATCTCTATCTATCTTTCTGTCTCTCTATAATTAGATTGCAGTGCTGTATCAGAAGAGTAAGTGCATATAGAGATTGATCTTCTATCAGAAAAGTATCTAGAATAGCTTGTTTTCCCATTTGGTGGGTTATTTCCTCATTTGTTTGTTTCCTTTATCTGTAGAGAAGCTTTTAATTTGATTTAATCCCCTTTGTTCTCCATCTTTCTATAGTGCAGGGGTCATAGGAAGTTTATGCCTGTGTCTTCAAGTGTTTTCACTAAATTACCATGCAGAAGCTTCAAAATTTTTGGTTTTGTCTAAAAGTCTGATATCTAGATCTAGATCTAGATATCTCTGTCTGTCTGTCTGTCTGTCTGTCTGTCTGTCTGTCTGTCTGTCTGTCTGTCTGTCTATCTATCTATCTATCTATCTATCTATCTATCTATCTATCTATCTATCTATCTATCTCTCTTGTAGAGAGAGAAATATAGGCATCAACTTTCTTTTTCCCCCCCTGTATTTAGGACAGAGTCTCCAGGGTCTACAGGGTTTCATTACATAGATGGGACTTACAGTGATTCTCCTGTTTTCAGCCTCCCAAAAGCTGGGGTTACGGGTGTGTGCCACCATACCTAGTCTCAATTGCCGTCTCAGCTGCCTTGTGGGTGAGGCCAGCATGGTAGGCTGGGAATCAAAATTCAGCCACTGTGCTCTGCCTAAGCAGGCATTTTAGTGTGCTGAGCTATCAGGTTAGCCTAGGGATCAAGTTTTAATCTCTAAGAAGTCATGGCTATTTTTTCCCAGCACCGTTTATTAAAGAGGCTGTTTTCTATCCAGTTTATGTTTGGGGCCCCTGTGGAAAATACCACATACAGTATTTCCATTTAGTATAAGACCTAACTGGAAAATAAGCCATTGCATGAGTGCTACCTCTAAAATAAACCTCAGTTAATAAGCCTCAGACAGACACATTTATTAGATATTTTACAACACATGATGGACATATTGAGTAAGTAAATGATGATATTAATTCATAAATATAAATATTGACAATACTTGAAATGATTTTATAAATTACAATTAAGTATTTGTAAATATCCAGTGAGGCCTCTTTGGACAAATGGTAAATGTATCTGTCTCTAAACAGATGAACTTGAGACTTATCCCCAAATGACCAGAGTAGACACAATGCAGAAATAATGTGTGCACCTGATAGTATATGGATATGGTACTGTCTAAAATGAGTCTTCATAATTCAATAAATTATGTGTTGTAATGGGTGTACTTAATGCATGTGTGTGAAATATTTTCTGAATTTTGGTGCCTACCACTTTTTGTTGCTATTGTGTGGATCACCAATCTTAATTGTTATTAGTTTTTGTTGCTACCCATGTTTCATAAGTCTTCAATTAACCCTTGATTAAATAGAAATTTGTGCAGCTTCTCCTCCAAGAGGTCAAGAAGTGACCTGAGTGAAGAGTTCATGGGATTGAAAACACTGACAGCTGGGCTGCCAGTTTGGCATGAGCAGGCCACGTGGACAAGACCTGCTTGTTTAAGAAGCGCTGTGCTGCTGGACATGACAGATTGGGGCCAGTGGTTCTACAGGAAGTGGAGTCAGGGAAGAAGTTCAAGCTGGAATTCAGAATTTGGAGAGTTATGATGATGTTCCAGAAGATGACACAACTGTATTTGAAAAATATATATTTTTGTTCATCAATAAATATAGATTGTTATACAGGAATACATGTAGATTGTTGTACGTGAAACAAGAAGATATCCCCTGAAAATAAGCTCTTTTATGTATTTGGAGCAGAAATATAAAGTCTGATCGTATTTTGGTTAAATATGGTAGTTTTAGGCAAATGGGATTATTCTTATGTCTTCTGTTCTATTTTCTGTTTTGTGCCTATACTATATCTTTTTTCACTGCAGCTTTGTATTATAATGTAAATAGGGTATCATGAAGCCTTTCAAGTACTCTTTTGTAATTCCGTACAATTTTAAGATGTTTTATCTAGCTCTGTGAAGAATGTTGGTATTTTAATAGGAGTTACAGTGAATCTGTAGATTTATTTTGGTAATATGGGCATTGGAGCAATATTACTTTGGCTAATGCATGAACATAGGAGGTCTTACATATTCTGGTATCTTCTTTAATTTTTATTTCAGTTTTTTACAGTTCATTATAATTTTTTTTCCTTTCGGGTTTGGTTTATTCTTGATATATAATTTTTGAAGCTGATGTAAGTGGAGTTGTTTTTCCGATTTCTTTCTTAGTGCACTCTGTGCTATAGATGACTATAGTATACAAGAGCAATGTCTTAGTTACTCTTCTCTCGTTGCTGGGACAAATACCCGACACCCAAAATGAAGGAAGGAAAGGTTTATGTATCTCACAGTTACTGGAGGATTCAGTTCATACTCAGCTGGCTCCAAGGCAGAGAGAGGCACTAGACAGACAGAGAACAACCTTTCTTGGCAGCAGCAAAGAGCAAGAGCACAAGGGAGAAGTAGCAGCAGCTCAAGCTGCTAACTTCTCTTCTGGCCTTACATTGTAATGCAGATTACCTGGCCCAGGGCAGGCGCCGCATCCACAATAATCAAGAAATCCAGAAGATGCCCCAAGACTGCATGAGGCTTTGGGGGGACACCTAGACACAAACCATAACAAACGCTTCTGGTTTTGTGATTTGCTTTTGCATCCTGACACTTTACATAATTTATCAGATCTAAAATTTTTTGGTCATGTGTTTTTGGGCCTATTGTGTAAAGAATTTGCAAATGGGCAGACTTTCACTTTTTCCTTTCTTATTAGTGTCTCTTTCATGTCTTTACCTTGCCTGATCTCTCTAGTTCAGTTCTCAACTACAAGGGAATCCTTATCTTGTTCCTGAAGAAAATACCCTGTTTTTCTTTTTCCTTTTAATATGATACTGCCTGAGGGTTTGTTCTATGTGGCTTTCATCAGTTTGAGGTGAGATCCTTTTATACCTATTTTTTAGTTGAGATTTTTTTGATTTATTTCTTTTTAGTTGAGGTTTATTTTACTTCATTTTTTAAATTTTTTTTTTTTTTTTTTTTTTTTGTTCCAAGAACTGAAGCCAGGGCTTCCAGCATGCTAGACAAATGTTCTACCATTGAGCTAAATCCCCCCCCCCCCACTCTCTTATTCCTATTTTCATCAGTTTTTATCACAAAAATGTTGATTTTTGTCAAAAGCTTTTTCAGTATTTATGTAATAATGTGATTTTTATCATTAATTTTCTTTATGTGGTATATTGTATTTATTGATTTGCATTTGTGAAACCATTTTTATCAGTGTTTGTGATACAACTGATTTGTTCATAGTAAAAGATCCTTTTAATATGGTATTGAATTTTATTTGCCAGCATAATACTGAGGAATTTTGTGTCTGGGTTCATCAAGAATTTTGGCCTGTAGTTTTCTTCTTTTGTTGAGGCCTAACTTGATTTTGTTATCAGAGTAATGTTGGTTTCATGGAATGAGCTTGGAAGCATTCTTGTCTGTTATATGGAAAAGTTTAAGGAACATTGGTATTATTTTTTTTCCAAAGTTTTGATAACATTCAGCAGTGATTATCTTTAGATTCTAGCCTTTTAAGAAGTCTAGTAGACCTCAGTTTCATTGCTTTTTATTAGTCTGCTTAATTATTGCATATCTTCTTGGTTTAGTTTGGGTAAGTTGTATGTGCAGAGGTACCTCCGTTCACAAACACTTTAGTTTGTGACAAATTTGGTTTGCAAACAAAAACATTTGGCAGAATTTTGTTTTTGTTTACAAACTCTGAATTGAATAACAAATACAGCTGCAATCATCTTTCCTACACAAACACAAATGTGGCCATCTTTTCCAGAATCATGAAAAGAATTAAGTTCGTGAACTGAGATATTAGTGTATATAGAAGTATATCCCTTTCTTCTAGGTTCTTTGATTTATTCTAATATGTTCTCAAAATAATTGCTAATAATATTCTTGATTTTGGTGTTGACTTTTTATAATTTTACCTTTTTAATTTCTAATTTTATTTATATAGGATTTGTCTTTTTTTGTGTATGTTTGAATATTTTTTTCAGCATACACTCTCTTAATCCTTTTCCACTGCTGGTGGGAAAGTAGACTAGTGTAACCATTATGGAAATTAGTGTGGAGACTTCTCAAAAAACTAGGACTGGAAATCCCATTCAATACAGTTATCCCCCTGCTAGGAATTTTCCCAAAAGAACTGAAAACATATCATGGTGATATATGTGCACCTATGTTTATAGCAGCACAATTTGTGATAACCTAATCTTGGAAACAACCAAAATGCCTGTCACCTGAGGAATGGATGAAAACCATTTGAAGTTTTTATACAATGGAGTATTACTCAACTATAAAGGAAAATAATCTTGAATCCTTCATAGGAAAGTGGATGCAACTTGAAGCTATACGGATAAATGAAATAAACCAGACCCACATGGGTAATTATCATATAATGTCCCTAGTGTAAGAACTCTAAAGAAGAAATAAAAATTGAAAGGTATAACACTGTTAAATGGAAAGAGAGAACTGAAGGATTAAACAACATAGAGAGAGACAGGAAAGAATTTAGGAAATATAGTAGGGGCAGAACCATACATTTATATAAATAAGATGATTAGGATTTCCATCAGGTTTTTGAAAAATAGCAGTTAATGGGTAGAACTCTCATGTTGACTAACTCTGCATGCTGATATCTGTGAACTAAGCAACTACAGTGAGGGCAGCTATTTGTAATACTAAAACCATGCTGGAAATACCTGTCATTTTTGCCTTTAAATGTGTACTGCTTCTAATATCATATCAGTTATTATTGTACTCTCTCTAAAGTAAATGTTTGTAAAAACAAAAAGTAATAAAAGAAATGACAGACAAGGAAAAAAGTGTCATAGGATTGTCCTGCTATAATGTTGTACATGGTTCAATTTCTAAATTTATGTGTAAAAATATGTAATTGTTTTTGAATGTTCTATAGGGATTTAAATTGTAGAATATCCATGGTTGCTGAAAAGTAGCAGTTCCATTTTATATCTAAGGTGTATGATATTCAGACAGTGTTGTTAAGCTTAACTGCTTCTCTTACAGGGTAATAATATCATTAAGCTTTTCTTCTGGATATTTAACAACTAAAATTTGCAGACCAAAGAGAAATAGAGGGACTACAAGGATAGCCAATATTTTGGCTGTAGCCCTCCAATGTCAGTGAGGACTCAGGACATAAGAGAACCTCAGATGTGACATCTTGTCAATAAGTGGTGTCCCAAATTTTCTGATCAAGGAGATTATGGGACCACAGAGGAAAGTGAGCAATGATGTATAGTGTGCCTAAGAAGAGTCACCTAGAGAGAAAAAAATTCTCTCAGGGTTTCATAGAGAGCAAATTGGTCAAGCAATGGCCATGACTCATCCAAATGGCTGACACTGACAAAAGATCTAAAAGGTGCTGTATATGGTTTCAGGGTAAATCCTGAGGGGATTTGAGTGATCTTGTCAGATTATAAAAGTTACATTTTTTGTTATATAGATCTTGCTTTAATTTGGTATTAACTATCCATCCAGCAGAAAAGTGTAACCACAAGGTATGAAAAATAGAGCTGTATTTATTAATATGCTGAGCTGTGAAAGGCTCAACTCAGTAACTCCTGACAATTGCCAGCTTTGCTGATAACTCACTACTATTATGGACTATTGGTCTATATTGGGTTATTTTGCTGAATTTAAGTACCTGTAATATTTGAACTGGCATCAAGTATGAAAAGGTCCTTTACAGACCTCTCCAAGTACAGCTTCTCTAACTCCAATAGAACACACATCTCTGACAAAGCACAGTAAAACAGGTGGATATGTTGGGAACCATGGAAGCTAGGAGATCAATCAGATGTGTGTAGTCAGGATTAGACCTCAGTGACTAAAGCAAACAAGCTACCTCAGTCCTGAGATAAGCATTCTGTCTGGTTAAAGTCAGCTAACAGTCAATAGGAAACTTTGTGTCAGATGTTACTAACTTTGCAAAAGTATGAATAAAATACTATTTTGTTGTGAAAAAAAATATACACAAGATAGGATATATAACAGTTACTTTCTATTTATTGAGAAGAAAGGTTTGTACTGATATTGTTTAGATGAGATATCATGTTCACATCTTGTCTTTGAAAAATCACTAAGACAACAATATGCAGTGTATTATTGTATCTTTTTTCTAACCTATTTTGAAACTGTTTCATTGCTATTTTCTTTTTCATTAAAATGAATAAAAAAATACAATCTTTCATTGATCACTTGTCTGATTTTTATTTTTTGCTCTGATTAATATTTCTCTAATATGTCCTTCTGCTGGTTTGGGGTTTGATTTGTTCTTTTTTTTTAGGACCTTGTGACATAGCTTTAGTTTATTTACTTGGGATTACCCTGCTTTTTCTTTCTTTCTTTTTCTTGCTTTTATTTATTTATTTGCTTGGTACAGGGTCTTGCTATACAGCTCAGACTTGTAGTGGTCCTCCTGTCTCAGCCTCCCCAGTGCTGTGATTACAGGGGTTTATCACTATGCCTAGTTTTGGGAGCTGGTGGTTCCGGGGCTGGCACAGCACGTGGTACTGGGATTTGAACTCAGATCCTCCTGCATGCCAGGGTCCTTGTGTTTGCTAGGCAGGCACTTAGACCGTCAAGCTATCTCTCCAACCCCTGTTCTGTCTAATGAAGGTACTATAAACTTCCCTCATAGAACTGATTTTACTGTAATCTATAGATTCAATTATGTTGTGTTTCCATTTTTTATTGGATTGTAGGATTTTTTAAAAAAAATTACCCTTATTTTGTCTGTGATCCAGTTATTTGTCTAGAGAGCATTATTCAGTTACCATGTATTTGTATTGTTTTTTATTTAAAATTTTTTTTTCATTTTAATGAGAAAAAAAGATAAAGTAGTAATGAAACAGTTTCAAAACAGGTTAGTAGGACAGTTACAATAATTAATACATTGTATATTATTGTCTTCCTAGTAGTTATTCAGAGGACAAGATGCAGATATCATATCTTGTCTAAACAATATTAGTACTGAAGAGAGTGGGAACAGCTTTTGGGAAGGTGGAAATCTACTTGGGGTGCCTCAGTCGTGTATCAAGAGTTCAGCAGCAGGCCTTAAGCGTACTTAGAAAATAAGAGTAGCTGCAATCCTCCTTCAGTCTGTTCTTTTCTTCTTATTTCCAAGTTCCTTTCAGCTGCCATCCACCTTTTTATCCTAAAGTATTGGTCACAGGTTCATTGAGCAAGAGAACCAAGGTAGGATTTCTTATTATATAAAAGATTCCTACCTAACAATTGTATATAATATACTGTGGTGGTCACCCCAATCTGCAAAGACTCTAAGGCATGTGTATTGTACTCTGCTAGTTTAGTATCTCATGACATTTAGTACAGGGTCCTGAACATGTTTGGAATCATTTTAAGAGTAGAGCCTTGAGTTTTTAACAACTGTTTTAAACTCCTGCATATTTATTACAACTTTTCTGTAGCCTCCAGACTGCCTCGGTTCACCACTTCTTAATGTCATGGCAGTTGGTAATGATGAACATCTGTGTTAAGTTACTTATAACACCTTTCCTATTTATGGGAACAAATACCCTTCTTTTTTCAGTGCATTTATAGACAAATGTTCTTCATAAGCTTGTAAGTTATCAGGTTATGAAGGATAAGTAGGGAAGGAAAGTCTACTCCTGAGAATGTGTAGGTAGCATTAGATCTGCTTATCTCAGTGATCAACAGATGATTTAATTACCTTTTTCCAGTGACAAAAACTGAATGTAGTTAAGAGATAGTGATACTTTCCTATTTGTAAAGACATTATCCATCCTTTGATTTATTTTGTGTTGGAGCTTACAGTTTTTTAATTTTTTATGTGATTTTGTATGTCACTTGTCAAAATATCTCCACTTTTTCCCAGCCCAGGTAGTTAAAGTTACTTCACAGTGGTCTTGAGGGGCAGAAAGTGCCTGTATGAACTAGTCAGCTATGTCTTGTAGGGCTACAGCATCCATGCTCTGTGTAAAAAAACGTGCATGATTGTGTTCTAGTATACTTTATTTATAAGGAGCTGGCCCAGTATGCCTTATGCACTTCTTCCCTTCCTTTGTGGAATGGAAGCATAAGCTTCTTCTACTATTACATTATTGAATTTTTATTAGTACAGGCTTACAGTACATGATGTTTACATACATTTAGAGCATAGACTCATGTCCTTAACATACCTTGATTTTTTTTACTCCCTTTCCCTTCCCCCACCTTCCTTTTTATGTCTCTAAATCCCCTTTCCTCATTTTCAATATTATTGTCACTATATTTTTGGTTCACGTTTACTGTATATAGCGATTATTGTGTTGATTTGTTAACTTTACATGATGAATTTCAAATCTTTTCTCCTTCCCTCTCCCTCCCGTTTCACTCTTAGTATCTTGTCTTTCTTCCTGTTTGAAAAAGATCCATCTCCTTATTTCCTTTAGCACTCTTTTATTTTCCTTGTTATTTGTACTTTGGATTACTCAAATGAGAGAAATCATATGGTATTTAAGCTTGTGTGTACAATTTATTTACAAAACATTAGGTTTTCTTGTTGGGTCCATTTTCCCCGAAAATATCTTGAATTTATTCTTCTTTATAATGTTTATATTCCGTATTTTCTTTGTCCATTT
>PVKA01033170.1:0-24626 GCA_004027165.1 Ctenomys sociabilis | reverse complement strand
AAAAAAAAAAAAAGTAAAAAAAAAGAAAAGGAAAATATAAACACCCAACCCCCACCTGCCTAGGTCCAGACAAGGGCCCTCTGAAATGTAGAAACAGTGGGACCCAAAAGAGGTTGGACACACAGGGTAAACTCCAGCAACCTTCACATTCCTCTACCACTCTCATTCTGAGCCACTATCCAGATTTAATCTCTGGCACAGGGCTTCTCCTGGAGCAAGCACAAGAGTTCAGCAGCTACTCCCAACCTCACAAGGGACAACTAACTTTCCAGAACAGCTTTTCTCTTTCCTTCCCCTCAGTATGTCCATGTGCTGTCATTTGTGGGTGCTAAACTCCTTCTTGCATGCACAGGCTTCCCTGATGCCAAGCCTCTTCACCAAGGGGACAGACAGACAAAGACCCCAGCTCCAAAACAGGCACGAAATGGCATTGCCCAGAGGTACTTGGCTCCTGGGCTTCAGCAAAGCCTGGCTGGAGCCATCTGGCTGCATGCACACATGGAAATCAGGAGGCTCACATCATCCACTGCCTACACTGGCAAATTCCAACCCTGCGATTTGTGGGACTATCTATGTTGTGTGCAGGCAGAGCTGCAACTCTGCAACCCTTGCTGGGTTGGTTATTACTCTTCAGAAATTTACTCTAAAGGTCAAATTTTGAAAAATCCCCAAAGCTAAAGCTAAGCTTCCAAAACCTAGATATGTGTGTCTTTTACAAATAATGCTCTCAATGCACCTCCTCTATGCTTGAGCCACTTAGCTTTGCTGCTATCTCACATGGTCTCTGTTGAATCACCTTTGTCTGAGTTCAGGTAAAGCCAGGTGGGAATTGGCTTGTGTCCCTGTGACTCTATGAGAATGATACGGCTCTGACATCTTAGTGATGGTGTCCACTATCTAAATTATAGAAAAGGATACAAGGCGTTAGTGACTTATTGTCCCTTACAGAAACAGCTTGTCCAGAGCATTAATCTTAAAGCTGTTCAAATCAGTCTATCAGTATTTGAACTGTGCAAATAGCCAAAGAAACTTCTTCAGCAAAATTATTTTTGATGGTTTTGTACAAAAAAACATAAATTGTATTCATGTTAAAATTTTAGAACTTGTGGCAGTGCAAAATTTGAGTACTTATCCAATGCCTAGTATGGATTCTACATGGTTATTAACCAAGATACTTCCAAGAGTGAAGCTATATTGTACTTACGAATGTCAGACATACTGCCTGGAAACTTCCTTTGGAAAGCCAACAGATACGATAACTCTCTTTCATGTTTGGGAGACATAGAATCACTTCTACAACTCTTCAACATCACATGATTACACGACAAAAAAAGACCTGGGTTCATGGGTTGTGCGAAATGAGTGCTAGCTGTGGAAGCTCATGCCCTTTGCAACTGGATTAGCATGCTGGGACCCTCCAACTATTAGGCTTGTCAAAGTTGTAGTACATTTTTGAATTTCATGTTTTTCATCTGCGAATTTAGATATTAGATACATATAAATCATCACAGAGAGCAATGCACTGTGTAACAGGTGCTTAGATACTGGGAGGCATCATTGTTGCTACTACTACCATCATAATAGAATGATGCTTCTTTGGCTCAATATTCTAAATAGTGTTAAAAAAAATGCTAAAGACGCTTTTTGCCAGCTCTATCTATGGAAATCAGTGCTGGGGAGATGGCTCAGAGGAATAAGCACTTGCCCAGCAAGCACAAGGCCCTGAGTTCAATCCCCTATTCTGCCAAAAAAAAAAAAAAAAAAAAAAAGATACACTAAAAACCTAGGATTAGAGGTCTCTTTTGATCCAGCTATTCCCCTCCTGGGTATCTCCCCAGAACAATTAAAAACATTATACCACAGCAATATATGTGCATCCATGTTTCTAGATGCACAATTTATGACAGCCAAATCTTGGACCATCAACTGAGGAATGGAGGAGAAGATGTGTTTTATATGTGCCAGAGTACTATTCAGCTATAAAGAAGAGTAAACTGGAGACGTTTATAGGTAAACGGATGTCACACATTCCTTATGGGCCTTTGAAATAGATCAGCAGATTAAAGTGCCTGCAAGCAGGTACAGAGGCAAGGGATTCAACTCCTGGGCCTGCTGTGTAGGCCCCACCTCTGGGACATGCTGAGACTGCAATTGAGACTGGGCATGGTGGCAGAGGTCTGTAATGCCAGCCCTTGGGTGGCTGTAAGCAGGCATATCACTATGAGTGCAATCCAATAGTGAGACCCTGAACATCCTGTAGACCCTTCCCCACCATAAAAAGACCATCCTTAAAAGTGAAATAAATCAGACTCATATATGTAAACTCTGTATTGTCTTCCATAAGATCCAAACTGTACAGTAGACTTTGTGAAAGTTGAAGAAACTGCTCAAAAGGAAAAAAAACAACCGGGGTGGAGGAAAGGAGAAAAGAAAAGAAAAAAAAATATATATATATATAAATATGTATATACAAGATAGCTAAGATAATTATTCTACTAATTTCTATTAGTTCATTGAAAAGAAGGGTTTGTGCTTACATTTTTGGTCGATTGTCATGCCTATATCTTGTAATCTGAGCAACTACCTTAAAAATAACAATATGTAATGTATTATTCATTATTATCTTATTTTGAAATTTTGTATCATTGTTTTACTGTTCTTCCTCTCTAAAATTAAAAATAGATAACACTAAAGACAGCAACTTTGGCCTAATTTAAAGGCAACTTTGAGATCTGAAGCACCTCCGCACCACAGTATTCACAAGTGATGTAATCTACCTAAGTGTTCACGAACTGAAGAATAGATAAAGGACAGGTGGTACACCCCTACAATGGAATATTATTTAACCCGAAAATCAACTCCAAGAAACAGGGAGTAAAAAAGTGGCTATCAGCATCTAGGAGACTGGGGAGATGGGGAGATGTTGCTCAGAGAGCACAACGTTTCAGACAAGCAGTACAGGTGAGCATCTGAGGGAACACATGGTAGTTAGCAAATATATGTATCAGAATACCACTTTGTAGCCCATAAATAAACATAATTTATTAATATCCAATAAAAAATAGGATTAACTAAGCACAAAATTGTCTTTTGTTCAAGAAGGGCCACAAACTAGGAAAGACCTCTTGTCTCTCAACTCTCCACTGAAACAGTGTATGAGAACAAAGCTGAACCACAGTGAGACTCCTCCCACCTGCCTCCTGCTGTGAGGCAGCCAGTGAACTTTCCATAATGCTCACACTGCTATCTTTGTCCCATATCACTCATTCCTCTGTCCTCTTCTTCCCTTTCCCCCTCCTCACAGAGGCCAGGACATGATCCTGGTCCTCCTACATCCCCTCTGCTCTCACACAAGGCTGAGGGTCACAAACTTTAGCAAGGTGGCCCTATGTGCACAGCAGAGATTACTCAGTGTCCCAGTTTTGTTTGGAGAAAGGCATGGGTACTTCACTGTGAAAGAACAAAAAGGTTCATTTCCATTCCTTTGCCACACACTGGCTGTATGAAACAGGCTGGCAACTACCTAGTAAGATTTTAAAATAGCACTTCAAGCTGACAACCTGCTATCTTGATGGCTAAGAAATGCCATTGCTCAGAATAATGATCAATCTTTATACTCTTTATTAAAAATGAAATTCATGAGTGATAACATGTGCTATTTGACAAATATAAAGTTGCTACTGAAAATAAGACTCCAAGAATGTTTCCTTATTAAAATTATGGAGGTGCTGAGAAACCTAGAACATAGAATACAAAATAAAAGTGACAATTTGAAATGCTTCCCCAAATTTTAAATCTCAAAGCTATCCAATTTGACCCTTAACACATTTCTGTTCCTGATAAAAATCACTGTTTCTGATAATGGCACAAACATATCACATCCACTCCTGGATATATACAAAGAATACAAGTACTACCTTTACAGATATGAAAGGCTCAAGAAATTGCATAAATTTGCAAAATCATGCAGCTAGTACATATTAGTGGAATTGGAATAAACATTTTGAAAAAGACTGTACTGTGTCTTCAGAAAGAAGACTATGGAGTATATGTTTAATGTCAAAAGCTAAACTCTCTTATACTCTATCCCTCAGTCATTCTTCCATAAAGAGCCATATGCATTAGCAAACACTAAGAAGGAATGATTCTTGAGTGGAAAATGGATTCTCATTTGCTTAAATATTTGAACATTATAGTTATGGAAGATCAGTTACTGCTTAGGGAAAACAAATGGAAATAAGCATGGTGCCTGGTGGATGAATTGGAAATATATTAGCCACAATTGCTACTATCATTAAGAAATAATTTCATTCAGGCACTTTGCTAGAAACTTTGCATGGACTGGATCCATTATTATAAGGCTGGGAAGAGCTTGATCATTCACTGGGTCCTGGCCAGGGTACTCATTCGTGCTACACAATATACAGAAAATTCTAGCCTAAAATGGTATATGGATGTGTGCTGCTGGTTTGGGAAAGGAGCTGACTACATGTGCAAGAGCACCCAGAATGAGGACTTACGATCTTAGTGACATGGGCTCAAGGATGTAAGATGTCAGCTGACTCATCCCAGAATCCAGGAAGCACTATGGCCAGCTTAGAAGAATGAAACTTGGAGGACCTCAGGAAGATGTCTGCCTACCTATTGACTCAGGGACCATGCCTGAATTCAAGAATGCAAGTAGAAGGAAGGAGGTGAACAGAGAAGATCACTGCAGCCAGGCAACTGGATGACCTGCAATACAAAGCCCAGGCAAAGCTAGGACTGGTGGAAGGACACACAACATTGCCATATATGGCAGTGATCCTAGCCAAACCGAGTAGCTGCTGGTGTCCGGACAGCTGGATCCAATATTGAAACAGAGTAGCTGTCAGCTCACAGACAAAACAAAAAAGCCTGATCCCACTTACACTTCTATGAACAACGAAAAGAAACTGATTTCTATTGCTTGTTCTGCAATGCTAATAACTGTGTGTCTATGCTACTGTAGGAAGTAGCAATGCTTTAAAACACTTCCACGTGCTCTGCACTCCTGTCCAGGGGGTATATGGGAGAGCCCTAAGAGGAAGCCTTCTGCCACTAGACAGCCTTGAAGATCCCAGGTTCAGGAGAAATTGGGGGCAACAAGTGAATCGCAGATTTCTTATTCAACAGATAAAAGTGGTGGGTGGGACACAAACCCCAGGAATTCAATAAGGAGCAGACTATGGATCTGCACAAATATAAAAGAGGCTCTGACCCAGATGTCAGGAAAATAGTGGCAAAGTAGCACATGCCCTAGGAGCCAGCTTCCCTGCTTGAAACTGCTGCCTGCTCCAGCTCCAGCCTCCTGGAGAGGGCAGCTCACCCAAACTGTGAATGACCAAAGCCATTTGAAGCTTCCAACACCTTCCAGGAAAAACTGAGACCATTTCAGGGCAGGCTGCTCTGTGAGAGGGCTTCAAGGAAAATGTATCTTCTCCCCTCCCATAGCTAAGGAAAGCATACTGAAATCACCTCAGTTAAGGCCCAGGGAAGCTGAACACGGTATGTCCATCTATAATACTAGAACTCTAGGATGTCAAGTCAGGAGGATTCATGTTCAAGCCCAGCCTAGGAAATTTAGGGTTATCATCTCAAATACAAAAGAAAGAATGGACAAGGAAAGTAGCTCAGTGCAAAGGTCGTGTGTTCAAACCTACACCACTGGGGTCAGGGGTGGAATAGAACTGCAAAGGTCGTGTGTTCAAACCTACACCACTGGGGTCAGGGGTGGAATAGAACAAAGGCAAAATAAATAAGTCAGGACTATTCAGGAATTTCTAGCGTACTGCAATATAGTAAGCTAGAAAGCAATATTACAGCAACCACTTTGACTTCCATCAGATTTAGCTTTGCTATTATTGTGTTTAAACATGTACATAATTAAATGACATTTATTCAGTAATTACTATGTGTCAGTTACCATAACACATGTCATTACTGTTTTATATCTCTTGTTCTTTTTTTCTATCTTTATTTTTAAAGAGAATAAAAAATGGTAAAAAGAAAAATCATTAGACATGATACAGAATTTCAATAGGCAAAATGATAGTAATTCAACAATGGTTCTTATATTTCACATTGCTGTCTTCAAATTAGTTGTTCAGATTATCAGATATAGGGATGTAAATTTGGTCAAAAATTATAAGAAATTAAAAGGAGAGAAAGAATGAGCATCAACATCTCCTTTCAATAGATAGGCAGAAATCATCAGCATAATTAACCAAGCCATCCTGCATATATTTCTTTCTGTGTTCCTGCTTTCTTACTCTTTTCTCTTAACCCAGTTGTTCCTATCCTTTGAATAGTTTCTTTTCCTTTCACAGTATCTGGCTGTCAGAAATTTACTTTGAAAATTCTTACACTATAGAGTTTATACATGTTGGTCTGATTTATTTCACTTAGGAGAATGGTCTCTACATCCATTTACCTAAAAAAGCCTCAAGTGTACCTTTTTTATAGCTGAACAATATGCCATTGTATAAAAACTATTCATTCCTGAGCTAATGAGCATTTCGGTTGTTTCCAAGATTTAGCTAAGATAAATTGTGCTGCCATAAACATGGGCGTACATATGGTATGATGATTTCAGTTCTTCTAAGAAAATCCCAGGGAGGGGAATAACTCAGTTGATTGGCCCTCCAACCCTAGTGTTTTGAGGAATCTTTACACCAGTCTACACTCCTATCAACATTGGAAAAGTGTTCATTTTTAACTCTGCACTTCCTCTAGCATTGGTTACTGGTTGACTTTGGATGATAGCCATTCTTTCTGGGGTGAAGTAGAATCTCACTATCATATTTTTACTGCTCAAATGACCAATGATGTTGAACATTTTTTCAAATATTTATTTTCCATTTGTATTTCTTTATCTGAGAAGTGTGAATTCATCTCAGATGCTCATTTTTGAATTGGGTCTTTGAATTTGGGGATCTGATTTCTTAAAATTCTATGTTCCAGATATAAGTCCCTTCTCTGGATCAGTAAGATAGCTCAGGGAACTAATTGCCTGCTTAGGTAAGCACAGGAACCAGGGTTCTATCTCCAACATCACATGCTGTGCTGGTCCCACTCTCAAGGGCACTGAGATGGTGATGGTCTGGACATGGTGGCACATGCCTATAATCCCAGCACTGGGGAGGCTGAAGACAAAAGGATCACTAGGTGACCAAGCTACCTAGCGAAACCCAGTATCAAATATATAAAATTTAAAAAAATAAAGAAGTCCTTTTTCTGACAAACAATCAGATATGTTTCCCCAATTTGTGGGTTTTCTTTTTACTATGTTGGTGATTTCTTTTGATGTACAGAAACTTCTCAAAAAGATGAGATACCAGTTGTTGATTCTTTGAAGAATTTCCTGTGTAATTTCATTTATGTTCATGAACTCTCTACCCTTTCTACCTCCCTCTATGTCTTCAAGATCTTTACCTACTTTTTTCTGCACAGATTTAGTGTTTCTGTCTTACTATTTAAATCTTTGATCCATTTTGACTGTAGTTTAGTGCATGGCTAATAGACATGGGTCTAGTTTCAGTCTTCTGCATGTGTAAGCCACTTTTGTTTTGTTTTTTTGTTTGTTTGTTTTGTAGTACTGGGGATTGAACTCAGGACCTTGCACTTGCCATGCAAATACTTATTTTACTGAGCTATATCCCCGACCCTGTAAGCCACTTTTTCCAGCACTATTTATTTAGGAGGCTATTTCTCTTAACCTGTTCTATTGATCCTCAGGTCTGTTTTTATTGTTGATTTTATCACAGTATTTTGTAGTATAATTTCAAGTCAGTCATTTCTTTTTCTGTTTTAGGTCTCTTTAATTTACATACAAACTTTTTGACATATTCTCTCTATCTGTGAGGTACAGTAATGCTACTTGGATTGCAGTTGCACTGAATCTATGTAACAGTTTTGGGAGTATGGCCATTTTCACTACATTGGTTCTTCCAGTCCAGAAGTAAGGACTATCTCCAATTCTGAAATTCTCTTTGATTTCTTTTTTCAGAGTACCATAATTTTCACTGTATAAATCTTTTACTTACTTTGTTAGATTGATTCCTATGTATTTCTCTTTTTTCTTTTTTTGGCAGAACTGGGGATTTAATTCAGGCCCCTGAGCTTGCCAAGGAAGTGGTTATTCCACTGAGCCATCTCTCCAGTCCCTGTATTTCATTTTTTGGACAGTGTTATGAAAGGCATGGTTTCCATAACTTTTCTTTCAATGAGTCTGTTGTTTAGGTACAGAAATGCTATTGATTTTTGAATGTTGACTTTGTATCCTGCTAAACTACCGAATTTTGCTATTAAATCTACGAGTCTCTTATAGTTTTTGTGGTCTCTATAAGCAAATAATGATGATTTCACTTAGTCCTTTCCAGTTTCTCTTGCCTAACTGTTCTGGCCTAATGTTTCAAGAACTATATTGAATAAGAGTGGTGACAATGGACATCTTTGTCTTTTTTTTCTTTTTATACCTATAAAAGTTGTTCTTTATTATATTAATTATATTTTAAAGGGAAAAATGAAAACAAGAACAATATAACAGGGTTTAAACAGGCTATTAGGAAAGTAACAATAATCAATGCGTTACATGTTATATGTGGGGTAGTTGTTCAGAGTACAAGATATTGGCATGAAACACTGTTCAGAAAATTACTAGCATAGAACTTTTCTCTCATTAAACAAGAGAAACCAGTGGTATAACTATTGTTTTAACTGCCTTGTGTATTTATATATGTTACATCTTTTTTGTTTTGCCATTTCTTCCTTGCCACTTTCTTACAGCTTGGTTTTACTTTTCTCTTGATAAGATTCTTCCTTGTTTGCAGTATTTATTGTAATATTTTGGATCTCATTTACTCTTTCAGTTTTCACACTAGAGAGGCAATATGATGTTTACACATATGGGTCTGGTTCATTTCACCTATGAATATAGCTTTGAGTTGATCACTTACCTATAAAAGTTTCAAGTATATCTTTCTTTATGGCTGAATAGTATTCCATAATATAGGAAACACATTTTTTAATCCATGATAGGCATTTGTTTTCTTTCCATATTTAGTTATTACATAATGTGCAACTATAAATACAGTTGCACATATGTCATTGTAGTGAGAAGTTTTTATTTGTTCAGGTAAGATACCCAGAAGGAAAGTACTTGGTTCAAATAAGACCTCTAGTTCTAGATATTAAGAAGCATACATACTGATTTCCACAGCAATTTCCACTCTATATTCCCACCAACAGTAAGGAAGTATTCGTTTTTCCCCACACTCATGCCAGCATTTGTTACTGCTTGATTTCTTGATAATAACCATTCTTTCTGGAGTGAGATGGAATCTCAATGTTGTTTTAATTTGCATTTCACAATGACCAGTACTTTGAACATTTTTTCATACATTTCTTATATTTATTTTCCATTTGTACTGATTCATCTTAGATGTTCATATTCATCTCACCTGCCCATTTTTGGATTCTGTCTTTGAATTTTGGGGGCCTGATTTTTTTCAAATTTTTATATGTTCTAGATATAAATCCTTTGTCTGAGAGACAAACAGTTATACTTTTTCCCACTTTGTAGTTATCCTTTCACTTCATTCATGACATCTTTTGTTTTGCAAAACATTTTATTAAGGTGAGGAGTCATTTGTTGATTCTTTGCTGTATTTCCTGTGTGTTGTGGATTGTTCATAAATTCTCTGCCTATACCTATGTCTTCAAGACTTCTACTAATTTTCTCTTCCAGCGTATTTAATGTTTGTCTTTTATTTCTTTATTTATTTTTTATGTATTTAGTACAGGGTCTACAGGGTCTCACTACACAGATAAGATTCATAGTGATCCTCCTGTTTTCAGCCTCCAAAGTGCTGGGATTACAGGCACACACCACCATGCCTGGGTTCAGTTATGTCATCATGACCTGGGGGTGAGACCGGCATGGCATCTTTGTTCCTAATTTTAAAGTGAAGGCTTTCAGTTTTTATCCATCTAGTGTGATGCTAGCTGTTGGTTTGTCATAGATAGATTTTATGAGATGGAGATAAAGACCATTCATTTCAATTTTCTACAGGGTTTTTAACATGAATGAGTGTTGGAGTTTGTCAAAAGCTTCTGCTGCATCTATTAAGATGATCATATGATTTTTGTTTTTGTCTCTGTTGATTTGGTATGTTACATTTATGGATTTGCGTATATTGAACCACGTTAGGATGGATGCATCCTTAGGATGAATCCTACTTGGTCGTGATTTTTAATCTTCTTGATGATTCCCTGTATTCTGTTTGCTAGTATTTTATCAAAGAATTTTGAATCTGTGTTGAACAGGGAGACTGGCCTATAATTCTGTTTTGGTTAAGTCTTTTGTCTAGTTTTGGTATCAGAGCAAGTAGACTCCAGGAATGAGTTTGGGAGAACTGCTTTCCTTTCAATTTCATTGAAGAGTTTGTGAAGAACAGTAATTAAATATTCTCTAAAATTCTTGAGAAATTCAGCTGTAAACTCATGAGGACCTAGGCTTTTTCTTTGCATGTAGATTTTATGATTACATTTTCAATTTCATTGACAAGTATTGGGTTGTTCAGAATTTTGTATCTTCTTGATCCAGCTTTGGAAGTTTATATGTATCTAGGAATTTATCCATTTCTTCTGTGTTTTCCATCCTGTGAGAGTAAAGATTTTTGAAGTAGGTATTGATGACCTTCTGAATTTCTATAGGATCGGTACTGATTTTGCCCTTTTCTTTTCTTTTTTCAGGAATTTGAATTTTTTCCTTCCTTTTTTTTGATAAAGTTGGCTAGCAATTTATCTGTTTTATTCATTCAATTCCTCAGGCCCAAGGAGATAGCTCAGTAGAATAAGTGCTTGCCTGGAAGGGCAGGTTCCTGAGTTCAATCCCCAGTACCACAAAAATATAAATAATTAAATAACCAAGTGTTCAGTTCATTAATTCTTTGTATTGTTTTCTTCATCTCCATTGAATTAATTTATGCTTTGATCTTTATAATTTCCTGGATTCTTTGGGCTTTGGGCTTGACTTGCTCTTCTTTTTCTAGAAGGCTGAGGATTGGATACAGTTCAGACTGAGCTACATCCCTAGCACTTCCTTTATTTTGATATTGAGACAGCATCTTGCTAAGTGGCAAAGCTACCTGCCTCAGCCTCCATGAGTGCTGGGATTACACAGATACTGCACCACACCTATGATTTTATTTTCATTATCTCTGTTTTAAAAACATCAAAATTGAGTACTATTTTTTTTACTGGAAGGACACAACTT
The DNA here is from genome assembly GCA_004027165.1 of Ctenomys sociabilis. NCBI lineage: Eukaryota > Metazoa > Chordata > Mammalia > Rodentia > Ctenomyidae > Ctenomys > Ctenomys sociabilis. The sequence continues at coordinate 13,330 of PVKA01033170.1, read as the reverse complement.
TTCACTATCAGAAACTGAGGTCATAAAAAAAAAAAAAAAAAAAAAAAAGCAAATTTATAGCTTACATTCAACTGGATGACCAACAGCACCCCAAGTCAGGTGTTTTCCTATGACAATCAATATATTGAGAGGGTGTAAGACATGTCTAAAATTTTGTCACTGCAGATACAATTATTAGAACTGGCAGTCATTTCAGACATATCACAATTTCACAATAACAAACACTGTGAAAGATAGCTGATTTTCTCATTTTATTACAAACAAAAATGGTTTTTGTTTCTTTTTAAAAACACAAATCATCTTACATCCCAGATTATCCTAACATCCTACAAAATTTTAGCTACAGATCTAGACAGTTGTATCTAGTAGTAGAAATATTTGAAAATCAACTTTTTTTTTTCAGAACCAAGGATTGAACTCAGGCCCTTGTGCTTGCTAGGTAAGCACTTATTCCATGTCCCCAGCCCCATGAAAATCAACACTTGAAGATATGTGTGTATGTGTGTGTGTGTGTGCACATAAGTGTGTAGTAAATTTTACTGTTATAAAAGCTATATAGCACACATTGCAGAAATAATAAATTATGTGATACTCCACTGTAAATTGCTTACATCAGTGGATTTTCAGAAGGCTTTTGTCAATATTTTGTAAGTGTTTACATCGGTAACCAATCTATAACTGAAAGGCAAAAGGCATAGTTCCACAATCCATGTTGATTTATATTATCATCATGCTAATGAGTATGACAAAAATGAAACAACAAAAAAGCATTTCAGACTTAAATCATACATCTGCAAGGCAGGAGGTTCTTCTGCTAAATTCAATGAGTTTTTGTTGCCAATGAACATTTCTTGAATTTGTCAGCAAGGCACATTTTCATAGCTACAGCAGACATTACATACTGGTAAATTGAATCTGCATTATTAGATTCTTTTTCCATCATTTTTAAGTCAAATGAAAATTTTCAAAACAATAAACTAAGACACATTTTGTAATGTTTCCTGGTTTCAGCAGCAGAAACACTACCAGCAGAGCTCATCTTCAACCATGAAGTCCTTGAATGCTGGTCCAGGAAGCGATATTGGCCCCTGTGTCCTTTTACAATATTTTTACCACACAGACACAACAGATTGGAATGAGCTCAACCACAGATTGGCCTCTTTTTTTAATCTTTTATGTATTTATTTGGTGTAGGGTCTCGCTACACAGCCTGGACTGTAAGTGATCCTCCTTTCTTAGCCTCCCCAACACTGGGGTTATAGGCACTTAAAATAAGTAGGAACTAATGGGATTTGAGTATTCCTTATCTTTGTTTTTAATGGTTAATTAAACATTTATGTGTATAATTTAAGTTTTAATAGCAGCTGTGTTTAACAACCAGTTTGCAACATTCTTGACAAAAACTGGCTCTTCACATAGAAACTGGCTGCAGCCCATCACTGAGAAAGGGAAAGTTCCCAAATCTGAAGGATCTCCCTAAATCTTGGTATTCATCACGCTGTTTCTGGTATAACTAAAGTTGGCAAAGTCACTGGGTCTATTTTCTTGCCTATTATAGAAGATCAAGGTGACTTGATTTTATCTGGATTTTTACATGAGGGTATTAGAATATAGCTTTAACTACAAAAGATATAAGATTTGGATTTATTAAAATAGTTATACAATTCTTTATTTTAAAAAATTCTTTAAGAACACTTCACAGTTCTTGAGCATATTAAGTAAGTACACCCCAAGTTATAAAAAAAGTTACTATGTAAACTTGCAAGCTAAGAACAAGACCTGGGGAGATAGCTCAGTGGACTAAGTGCCTGCCTGGCAAGTGCAAGGACACGGGTTTGATCCCCAGCACTATAAGTCATGTCAGCCCCAGGTACCAAGCTGGCCCCCAAAACTGGGTGTGGCGGTGCGTGCCTATAGCCCCAGTGTTGGGGAGGCTAAGAAAGGAGGATCACTTACAGTCCAGGCTGTGTAGCGAGACCCTACACCAAATAAATACATAAAAGATTAAAAAAAGAGGCCAAGCACCTTAGCTAAAAAATCACCATCTGATCATCTACAATAATGTACCTATAGCAAATGAAATTCATTGCTATAGTATCTCTAAAAGCCAAATCTTAGGGAGCACAAAGGCTAATAACAGCTTATTTTAGAAGACCTCTGAAGCAACTTCAACCTTCCATAGAAGCAGAGAGGTCACCGGACCGATGAAAGATCCAGACAATAGGGATATCAACTCTAGTTGTATTCCACATCCATACACTTTCTCTAGAAGCATGGGAAGCCAGCCTCAGAACTCTGCTGCTACTAACTTCACTCTGTCTGAAGCTCTGTAAAAATGATGGGCAACACATGGTTGAAAGGACCCAAAGATGTAAACTTACAAACATAACATTTGAAAACAGCACACTTCCTTCCTTCTTTATACCACCACTCACCCCAGGATTTTAAAAAGAAGGATTCTACTCTTCTTCAAATTTAATTTTATAAAAGAAAGATCATATAAACTATAAGGAGAAACTTCAGTGTTAATTGTAATAACTCCAAACACATGGGTTGCTTAAAATAATTAAATAATAGACAAGATACAAAATGCTAAAACTTCTGTCAATAAAAAACCCAGCTGAAAATAGGACTGTCCAACTGTAGTAGTATTAGAATCTAGGATTACAGGTTTACATTCTCTTTTTTGAGAATGTTTATAAAGCACATTTCTATTCAAATCATTTGTTTAAAGCCAGATTTTCTTTAATAACAAAACAATAAATTTCTCATAGGAAGCTCTCTTCCAAACATCTATAATACTATTAAGTTACCACCAAGATATCTCAGTAGTCTAAGCACCTGCTTAGGCAAGTACAAGGATCCAGGTTCAATCTCGGGTACCACATGCAGTTCCATCCTGGCCCCAATTTCACTGAGCTGGCCACCCAAATCAGGCATAGTGGCACATGTCTATAATCCTAGTATTGGGGCGGCTGAAACAGGAGGATAACTATGAGTCTGAGCTGCATACTGAGAAACAGTGCCAAATACATAAAAGTAAAAAATAAATACAATAAACCTCATTTCTAGAAATGGGGTAGACGAGTTGGGTTTGAAGCTCTACAATTTATTTAAACTACATTTCCAGAACAATACATACAATATTATTCTAAAAGCATAGTGACAAGCAGTGAGTTAGGATCCTTCTGTGCTCATTCTTACTACTAAAACAGAGGGATTAGTAGGAGTCCTAACTCAACTCAGTTATCTCAGAGCCTAGAAATTCCCCCATTCCTTTATTTCTCACATTTCTAGAAACCAAACTCTCTCTTCTCAGTCTGCCCCATCATGAAACTTATTTGAGACGGAGGACACAAAAGATAAACACTTAAAAGGAAACTATAGCAAGTGCAATAAAATGTAAACAGGAAGTACAATACCACCTGCCCTATTGCTTTATCATTGGATCAATATTCCATTCTGAATGATTATTTTCCCACCTGACCATCATTATCAGATGTCAAAAGAGCAAATTTGGTCCATAAGTGGCAAAAACAGTCTTGATTCTTATTTTGACCTACTGATAATTTATAGGCTGAACACAATCTTAAATATCAAGCAACAGTGATGTGAAATCTCAAGGAGATTATGATATTTGAATATATCCTAATTCTGGAAAACCATCATATCAGAAACATATTCCCTGAAGGCCTAGGTAATCTACACATTTTCAGGTTCATTTGCAGCTCTTTCACCAGCACTATCCCAAATCATTCTGATGAGATTAAGGGCATAAGGAGAACACACAGCCCTGGCATATCGGCAGGCTGCAGTGACACTGAATCTCCCAGTGAGACTGAACCTGCCCATGAGTGTCACTATGAAATATCTGCAGCATATGCAACAAAGGGAGAAATATGGAGAGAGGTAAATCAAAGATGACAACATACAGGTAACACTAAGACAGGTAGAGAAAGCAGTGGCCAACTGGCCCTGCATTACCATTGTCGGGGTTGGTGAACATCCTACTTGCACTGGAGACAGTCTTCCCGATGTCAGCCAAGGACCGCAGGTTGGACTTCTTGGTCTGGTGCCGGTGCTTCCGGAGCAAAGTATAGGTCACCTTGTCCTTCAGGTCAGCTTTTAATAAGCCAGTCTCAATCTGATGGTCAACAATCATCTCTGATACCAAAACAAAACAAAAACACAAATCAAGCTCGGCACAAAGTCACAGCACTAACATTTTACTCTAGTTTTATGGGTAATACATACACTATTAATGTAATGTCAATATATTACCATATAAATCTCCAACTCCCCATTTAAACATAAACAGTGAAATATAAAGTACAAGGATACTATCATTAACAACAGTAATAGTATTCTAATGTTAATGGTATGCTTGCAGAAGCATAATTTTCTTATTACATTTTTCTCAGTACAAACTACGATGAATTCACATAAATCACCTTCCATGAAGTATATCATTATTATATTTCTCAATGTTAGAAAAGACTCAATAATTTCATGAACCCTACTATGTGTTGGAAATACTAATGATATGGAAAATCCTAAAGAAAATATGTAAGACTTAATGTAGTGACTCTACTTATTTTTAAAATCTATTTTCCCAAATTTTTCTTTTCTGTAACATTTTCTTTATACTAGAACAAGGTAAAATAAAGCACTACTCTCCTTCAACATCAGGTCATTAGAATGCCAACTAATTCAATGAAAGATAGATTAAACCACTAAGTTTTGCTCTTATCTTTTCTAAGAAGGTAGGCTTATTTTCCTTATTTACATTCAATTAAAGCTTTGCTAAAACCAATTAAAGTCTTCTCCCATTGTCCATTGTAAAGTATAACCAGAATAATTTTTCTATGATATTTTTCTTAGGCTTAGCAAAAATGTTTCTATTAACTCTTTTTTAGTTCCCTTTTAACTAAATAAGAGGTGGGTATATTTTAATGAAACAGTTTTATGGTTCTCTTTACTGATCAACTTTCTAACTTAATAGAAAGTAAAACATCTTCTGTCATAAGCCAGTACATCAAAGTATAGTGTAAATGCAGCCTACTACAGCATGCAGAAGAGACCAACATTTTCCTCTGCACAGAATGAGGCCGAGTGCAAAACAACACTGAACCTGTGCCAGACACACCCTGGCAGAAAGCTGCTTCACTTTTTTCAAGCATGGCTCTTGCCCCTGTATCAAACTAGAATGATGGATGCTGTGCCTACCTTTCCTGGTACCTAGTTGTATCTATTATGTACACCTATTTTTCTCTTGAGCAGACTTCTCAGAGAAAAGCACAAAGGAGAACAAAAGCTATCCTTTTGCAAAAGCCTGGCAAAAAAATAAAATTCACGGCAAATAGTAACATCCAACCATTCCTTCTTTGTCAGTGCTTTGATTGGGCTTGAATGTACTTCTTAAAGTCCCATCATCACAGGATTCACAGGCTTGGCCTCACAACCTACGGCTAGGAACTGGTATCCTATACTATCAGTGGATATTTGTAAGCCAATGGAGGCCACATCTGAGATTTGCCTCATATGATGACATGACTACCATAAATATCGTGTAACCCTGGAATGCTTGCTAGGGAGTCCAGCAAGCTTTTCCTGTGAATGCCTTGATTTGAGAGTGACTGTTATCTCAGAATAATCTTGACTGTTCCACTCAGTAAAGCTCTCAGAACTGATCTTGTACTTACAATTAGGCCTCTGTTCCTTGTACAATAATCAAATACCTATAGAACATACCTGCTCATTTCTCTTTAAATCTGATTACATGTGGAAAGTCCATTTTAAGAACCATAAAAATAAACAAACATCCGCAGCATATCTTCTGCAAGTGTTATCAAACTCCTACTCTAATTTCAGGGTTGTGGATTAAAATGTTTTTTATCTGCCCTTCCTGACAAGTCCTCCCTCTATTCTCACCCTCCCTTAAAAAGGCAAACCAATCCATGTATATGCACATCCAGTCCTCTGTCACTAATGCCTGGAAATCACCATTTAGAACAGGTTAAACATCTTTGTGGCTTATGTTCTTCATTAAGTTTCCATTAAAATGGCCCACAGTACAGGGATCTTTTTAAGAATATCTAGAAAAAGAAAGTGGAGCCACTAACACTTTATAGCTACACTGAAATTAAGTCTTTAGTTCAAAATCCCACAGATTTTACCAACGGGGAGAAAATGTCACCTCTAGATGATAACAGAGCTGAAAGTAATGTCAAACAACAGCCAACTCAAGTTCCTATTATACAGATTAGAACAGAGTCTACAGAGGTCTGGAGACATAGATCAGTCAAAGGCAAAACTCCCTGATAAAAACAAATTTTCTGCCTAATAGTACACCTCTTTCCACATACAACACAATATTTGTCTTCATTTAGAAAGCTTTATAAACAAATAATTCTTATATGCAGTGCTTTTGCAAACTAAAACAAAACGGCCATGCAACAGAAAAATGGCAAAGACCACAACATAAGTATTACTCAAAGAAATGTGAAGAATATATATATATATATATATATATATATATATATATATATATCCATTTTGAGAGTAATCAGGACAATTTAAACAACTTATGCACATATTATGAATTACAGGATAGATTTTAATCTATCAAAACAGCAAAAATTAAACACAAACCAACTCCTCATGGTGCAAAGTGTATGTGCAATAGGCAATTCCAGTTTTTGGTATGTCAGTTAAGCTAAACTGTTACATTAACTGGCTTTGAGAACTACATCAGTCCCTGACCCCTTCCTTTCTGGTACTGTTTCCAAGCGCTGCTTCTCAGTTGTCACAAAGTGAATAGTTTTGTTCTATCCCACCCTTTAAAATGTTCCTGACTTGGTTTCAGAAGACCACAGGATAAGTCCTCTGAAACTCAGAGGCAACTGAAAAATCTCCTCCTTAGGTCTACATGTTTGGGTACAGGTGGGGTCCCAACAACAGGAAAATTGACCAATACAACTGATGGTGATGAGCTTGACTAGCACAACTGCTCTTGAGGATCCTCTAACTAATATACATGTAAATCTTGTAGTATTTTCAAACCTTTTGAATATTATGTCATTAGAAATATATAATAAGGATTCCAGCCCTTGAGCACAACTGGGCAAGCGCCACAGATCCATGGGGGTGACTTATTTCACCATTGCAGAAGGCAGGCAGACACTGGGCAGATACAGGAACAAAGTGAATCTGACTCACACACACACACACACACACCAATCTCAGAAAATTTGCAGATCTGTGGCAGCAACCCACCATTGCAGAAAACAGAGAGACACTGAGAGATATGGGGACCTGAGGAGGCCTGCCCCTCAAACACCACAGTCTCAGGAGCTTTGCTGAACTATGACATGCCCCATCATCCTCAGAGCCATCATGAAATGCACAGTGTTCCCCCCTTCAACATAGCAGAAGCCACACTACACCCCCATAATGGGAGCTTTGGTGAGCTTACTACAACCTACATTGTTGCATGACCCTTGCTGAACTGCATCCCACCCCCTGCCATCACTGATGAATTTCAGTGAATAAATGAGATCAAAAATAATCTCTTGGGCAAAGAAGGAATTACAACCATAATGAAAGAATTTCTCAGCACATCTACTGAAAACATAAATTGAAAAAGGAGATGAGGGCCAGCCAAATAGCTCAGTGGACTAAAACACCTGCTTAGGCAGATGCAGAGTCTGGGAGTTCAATTCCCAGGCCTGCCATGCAGGCCCCACCCTCAAGGCATGCTGAGATAGCAACTGAGACTGGGCGTAGTGGTGTGCACCTGTAATCCCAGCACTTGGGAGGTAGTAAACAGGAGGATCACTATGAGTCTGATCTATGCAGTGAGACCCCTTAGACCCTGTATACCCCATCCTAAATACAAAATAAACAAATGAATGAATAAAGTGATGAAAAAAGAGTATTTCCATATCATAAATTAAACTTTCATTTTTAAGAATAATTAAGCCAGATACAGAATATAGGGGACTGAAAGAGAAATATTAGTTTAAGTCTGCCTAATGCAGTAAGCTAGTTCACACATGAGAACTGAGGTTTGCCTTATGTTTAATGTACATTAAGAATATTAATCTATTCAGCAGGTTTATGTCAAAGCCATCCAGTTTTTCTAATTCTCCAGAGATCTAACTAACTCAATAAAGAACTGCCAAATATTCAAATAGTACTTACAATATGTATCAACAAATAAACAATACCTTTTCAGCAAAAAATGAGGAGAATAAAATTAATGAAAACATTGAATGAACAATACAGGAAAGAATTAACATGCATGAAACAGATTCAGATATATATCCAGGAATTAAAGAATTCCATTGAAAGCCGGCAAAACTGCTTGGACAAAACTGATGATAGATTTTCAGACCTTGAAGACAGTGGGGCAGCTAATGAATGAGAAAGGAAAGATCTCTGAAAACTAACAAGCAACTAGGAAATAATTCAGCAATTACACAATGATGCAAAGAAAAACAAGACTAATAGGTGTCAACAAACTATCAAGAGTCAACACAAATGACATAAGACTATCTGCAGAAGTAGTAGTAGAAAATAAATTTTCTAGGAAGCATAGGAAGAGAATCTGACAGACAAGTGAGGCATATACAACTCCAACGAGGCACAACCAAAACAAAATCTACACCAAGACATGTAATAATCAAGAGCAAAAGAATAAAATGTTAAAAGCTTAGAGAAAAGAAACAGCTACCTATTATGGAAAGCCCAGCAGAATGACAGCAGATTTCCCAACACATGCTATCAAATCAAGGAGAGTTTAAAGTGAGATATTTCAGGTTCTGAAAGAAAGCAACTTTCAACCAAATTGATGTACTATGCAAAACTATCTATCAAATTTAGTGGAGAGGTAAAATACTTCCATGACAAAGAACAACTGAAGAAATCCATGATCACCAAATCAACACTAGAAAGAGACAGAAATGACCACAACTTCAAGAACAACAACAGAAAAGAACCAAGCAGAACAAGTAATTAAACAGAGGGGAAAAATAGGGAACCTACAGTAGTAACATAACATGACAAACATAAGCCAATATGTCAATCGCAACCATCAATATAAATAGGCTAAATTGACCAATCAATAGAAGCAGACTGGCAGAGTGGATCAAGACATAAAATTGAATATGCTACATACAAGAAACACACTTAACTCAAAAGTAAACTCATAGACTGAAAGTCATAGCATGAGAAAAATAACTCTAAGTTACAGGAATACAGAGAAAAGCAGTGATAGCTATTCTAGTTGCTAAGATTGGCAAATGAAAACCAAGAATGATTAAAAGAGATAAAGAAAGTCACTACATACTTGTTAGGAGAAAACTAAAGATGAAGAGATAACAACCATACATATGTATGCACCCAGTATAGGAGCACCCATTGACGTAAAACAAATTTTAACAGACATAAAAATAAAGGAGCAATAACACAACTGTAATAGACTTTAACACTGTAATGACAGAAAGAGATAGATCAACTAGGGGCCAGGGAGATGGCTCAGTAGAAATAAGCACTTCCCTGGCAAGTGCAAGGGCCTGAGTTCAATCCCCAGTTCCACCAAAAGAGAGAGACAGAGACAGAGAGACAGAGACAGAGAGACAGAGATAGAGAGATCAACTAGGCAAAACAATAGCAAAGGAAAAACGTAAATATACCAAACTTGTAAAGAAATGGGCATGGTAGACCTTTCTATGTCCAACCCAACACATTAGAACACATATAATTATCAGTTGTACTTGCTCATTCTCAAAAACAGACCATATATTAGCACATACAGCATGCTTAAGTAAATGCAAAGGAACTTAAATTATTCCAGGCTTTTTTTTTTTTTTTTTTTTTTTGTATTTTAGGGAAGGGTCTACAAGGTGTTCAGGTTCTCACTACTAGATCAGACTCATAGTGATCTGCCTGTTTACAGCATCGCAAGAGCCAGGACTATGCACGTGCAACACCACAACCAATCTCAATCTACATCTCAGCATGCCCCAGAGGGTAGGTCCATCACCACAGGCCCAGGGATCAAACTCCCAACCCCTGCATCTGCTTGCAGCTGAGATATTTGGCCGGTCCTTCCCAAGCATATTATCTGAACATAGTGCAATGAAACTGGAGATTATTGACAAGAGAAACATCAAAACCTCTATAAATACATGGAAATTAAGTGATAACCTCCTTAATACCCAGTGGGTCACAGATGAAATTAAAGAATAAATGAAACAATATTTGGAAACAAATGAAAATGCAAACATAACTTACCAGGACCTGTGGGAGACAATGAAATCTGTCTTAAAAGGAAAACTTATAGCAGTAAATTCTCACATCAGTAAAACAGAATGATTCCAAATAAACCAATGTATGCTGTACTTAGAAAAAGAAGAGTAAGTCAAGTCCAAAGCTCAAAATGCCAGGAAATTATAAAGATCAGAGCAGAAATTATTGGAATGGAGATGAAGAAAATAATACAAAGAATTAATGAATTGAAGAGTTGGTTCTTTAAAAGTATAAAAATAATTGAAAAAATCCTAGCAAACCTTATAAAAAAAAAATTCAAAGAAAAAAGAAATAAAAAGGGCAAAATCACTAGAGAACCTGTAAAAATTTGGAAAATCATCAGTTTCTACTTCAAAAATCTTTATTCTCACAGATGGAAAATACAGAAGGAATCTCCACAGAGATTGCTAGGTACATATGAGTTCCAAAGCTGAAATAAGAAAATATAACAATTCTGAATAAGCCAGTATTAGCCAATGAAACTGAAAAATGTAATAAAAAATTTGCCAAAAAAGAAAAGTCCAGGTTCTCACGGGTTCATACCTGAATTTCTCAAGAAATTTTGAAAATATTTAATGCCAACTCTTTCAATGAAATTGAAAGGGAAGCAATTCTTCCAAACTCATTCCAGGAGGCAAGTATTACTTTGCTACCAAAACCAGTGAAAGACCAAACCAAGAAAGGAGAAACACAGGTCAATCTCCTTAATGAAAATACAAGCAAAAATCCTCAAAAAAATATGAGCAAACAGACAGCAGGAAATAATTAAGAAGATTATACATCACAATTAAGTGGGATTCTTCCTAGGAAAGCAGGGATGATTTAATGTATGCAGATCCATAAATGTAATACACCACATCAACAGGGCCAAAGACAAAATTACATGATTTTATCAACATACAGAAAAAAGCTGTTAAACAGAGTCCAACATTCATTCATGATAAAAACCCTACACAAAATTGACATAGAAGATCTTTATCTCAATCTAATAAAAGCCATCTATGGCAAACCAACAGCTAATACCATATTAAATGGACAAAAGCTGAAAGCTTTCACTTTAAAATCAGGAATAAGACAAGGATAGTCACTGTTACCATATGTATTCAACATAGTTCTGGAAACATTAGCCAGAGCAATTAGACAAGAGGGAGAAATAAAAGGAATAGTAATTGGAAAGGAAGATGTGAAATTATCATTATTTGTGGATGACATGATCCTCTACCCAGAGAACCCCAAAAATTCCACCAAAAGACTTGTAGATTTAAAAACCAAGTTCAGTAACATGGCAGCATACAAAATCAACACTCAAAAACCAATAGCACTTCTTTACACAAGTGGTGAATGCACTGAGGGATAAGTTAGGGAGACCAAAGCTTTCACAATAACTTCCAAAATAATTAAATACTTAAGAAATTTATGTCACAAAAAGTAAAAGATTTATACAGTGAAAATTATAGTACTCTGAGAAAAGAGATAGAAAAGGATTTCAGTAAATGGGAAGATAATTCTTGCTCCTGGATTGGAGGACCTAAGATGGTGAAAATGGCCATATTCCCAAAACTTCTATAGAGATTCAATGCAATCCCAATTAAAATACCACTAATATACCTCACAGATCTAGAGAAAAAAAAAGTCCTTAAAGCTCATCTGCAACCAGAAGAGACCTAGAATAACCAAAGCAATCCTTGCAACAAAGGAAAGGCAGGAGGCTTCATAATCCCTGACTTCATATTATGCTACAAAGCTGATAAAACCAGTATGGTACTGGCAAAGAAACAGACCTCAGAATCAATAGACAAGACTAGGAGATGCAGACACAACTACAAACACATTCAGTCATTTTATCTTTGACAAAGGGGTCAAATATGTTCACTGGAAGAAAGTTAGCCTCTTTAATAAATGGTGCTGGAGAAACTGTCTTAGCACATGCAGAAGAGTAAAACTAAACCCATGTCTATCAACCATGCACTAAACTGCAGTTAAAATGGATCAAGATTTAAATACTAGAACAGAAACATTAAATCTTGTGTAGGAAAAGTGGATTAAAAAATCTTAAAGACATGGAGGTAGAGTTCATGAACATAAATGAAATTGTACAGGAAATACTTTAAAGAATCAACAACTGGGATCTCATCTTTTGGAAAGTTTCTGTACATCAAAAGAAATCAATAGAACAAAAAGAAAACCTAAAAATTAGGCAAAATTTCTGCTGATTGTTCCTCAGACAAATGACTTCTCTCTAGTGCTTTCCTGGCAGGTGCTTGTGCCACTGAGCTATATTCCTGGTCCCAGAATTTCTATCTAGAACATACAAAGAATTTTTTAAAAAGCAGGTCACCAAATTCAAAGACCCAATCCAAAAATAAGCATCTGTGATGAATACACACTTCCCAGATGAAGAAATAGAAATGTCTAATAAATGTATGAAGAAATGTTCAACATCTTTGGTCATTTGAGAAAAGGAAATTAAAACAACACTGAGATTCCATCTCACACCAGAAAGAATGGCTTTCATCAGAATTCAATCAATAACAAATGCTAGAAGGGATACAAGGGTAAAAATGAACATTTTCCACTGTTGATAGAAGTGTAGACTAGTACAACCACTAAGGAAATCAGTGTGGAGATTCCTCAAAAAACTAGGATTCAAGGTTCCATTCATCCCAGCTATTCCTCTTCCAGGTATTTTTTCTTTTTTTTTTTTGTTTTTTATCTTTTTTTTTCCATTTATTTTTATTTTATTAAAATACAAATGTCAATCAGACAGTTTCAAGACACCTTAACCATACAGAGTCGATGAATTAATACATTGCAAACTTGTTTCGTAACGTTTTGGTACTGTACAAGGTGCATACATGAAATTATATTTACAGGTTTTTTTATAGCTGAATTATATCAAAGATTCAATAATTATTTACCTAGTGGATGACCATAGCACTAAAAGCTGACATAATATCCTGTCCAACCACCATTAGTGCAGATCTTGCCTCTCATAGAATTATGTAGAAGCACAGCGTTA
>PVKA01033169.1:0-24633 GCA_004027165.1 Ctenomys sociabilis | reverse complement strand
GCCCAGAAAGGCAGCTCTATTCTGTTTTTCTGTCATAGCCTGTACAAGTGTCCTAGTAACTAGAATATGGCTATTCTAACAACAGATCCAGGAAGCAAGAAAAATTGTACACACCGACTGGGCCTTACTCAAAAACCTACTTTGAATATTTTCATATTTAGAGACTTGTAATGTACATGAGGAACTCAGATGACCTTAGAAGTCTGAAGATTTACCTAAAGGAAAACTGAGGCCATCTACTTCCCCTCCCCTTTCCCATGTAGAGGAAGGCATTATGTTCCTCTGTCTTTCACTTCCCTGCCTTTTTAATAACCAACAGAAAAACTTTAAGGATTTCAGTTTTCTGACAGATGCAATCCTGAGTAGGAGAGAGAGAAAGAGAAGCAAAGTATTGGAAAATAACACATCAGGGGCAAAGGACTTGGAAGAAAGCAGAGACAAAGAATCTACCCACATGCACATATACATACATACATACATACATATATACATACATACATACATACAAAAATACTTATGGTTGGACTTATCAAAGGATCTGTCTGTCTGCCTGTCTGTCTGTCTCTCTCTCTCACTCTCTGCCACCTACAGCTAGCTCACTAAGAAATGGCCTAGATCTGAGTTGCTGAGGTTGAAATAAGGAAATTAACCCATCCTTTTAAATTAAGTATGAAAGTTCACTGACTTCCATAACAGAAAATAATTTTCAGGAGAGTTAGCATGGATTCAAAAGTGGAGTGTGGGCAGATTAAAGCACCTGCTTAGGCAGACATATCGCAAACAGTTTTCATAATGTTTTGGTATCATAGAAGGTGTATACATGATATTACACTTACAGCCATTACTATACCGTATGTCTCTTATCAGTAAATAGAGTGTAGCTGTTTGCGTATCTTATTTTTTTATACCTGAATTACATCAAAGATTCAATAATTAATACTTTCTACCTTGTTATTTTCCTAGTGGTTGTCCATAGTACTAGAAGCTGACATAATATCCTGTCCAACCACCATTAGTGCAAATCTTGCCTCTCATAGGATTATGTAGAAGCACAGTGTTATCTATCCCAACTGTACTGTGTATACACACACATCATGATTTTTCCTTTCTATAGCCCTTCCTTTGTCTACACCTTTCAAATATGGGCACTCCATTGTCATTCAACTAAGTAACTTACTGCTTGAACTCAACAACACAATCGAACACAGTCCAGCATTCCACAACAATAATGAGTTATCTGAAGAAGTTGTCGACCATAGCCATTTACAGCTCAGCTTAATATTATTGGCCCTGCGACGTATACTTCATTTTTATACTTTTCTGCTGGATGTTTAAGACCTAGGTAGAGCAAGACTTATATACCAACACATGTACTTTATGTTTCTTATGTGGTCAGTGAAGTCCTCTCAGGGTTTATCTTGTAGTCCTGTACCTTATTCTGTAAATCCTTTGTCTGGGTCATCCATGTGGATGAGTCACGGCCAATGCTTGACCAGTTGGTCCTCTGTGAGAGCCTGAGAGAAAGTTTTCTCTCCATGTGACTCTCCCCAGGCACACTATAGAACTTCAATCTCTTTCCTCTGTGGCTCCATAATCTCCTTGTTCAGAAAATTTGGACCTCACCTGAGTTTCACGATGTTGCAGTACAGGTTCTCCTATTTCCTGAGTCTTCGCTGACCTTGAAAGGCTAGGGCCAAAATGTTGGCTGGCCATGTGGCTCTTCTATTTCTCCAACTCTGACTTGGGATCTTAGGTTGTTAACCATCCAAAAGAAAAGCTAATTAGTATCCTGCAGCATATGCCATTCACTTTGCCTTATCTGACTCAAATGGTTTTACTTGTTGTACGTTTCCTTTTGTATTTCTGCTTTTCGCTTCTTATACTAGGGAGACTATATGACATTAACACATGTGTGTCTGGTTTATTTCACTTATGAGTATATGTTCAAGTGGCATCCACTTCAGTGTAAATCCTTCAAATTTATCATTCTTAATAGCTGAGTAATACTCCATTATATAGAAATACCACATCTTTTTCAACCATTCCTCATGTGAGGGACATCTTGGTTGTTTCCAAAATTTTGCTATCATAC
This sequence comes from Ctenomys sociabilis, assembly GCA_004027165.1. NCBI lineage: Eukaryota > Metazoa > Chordata > Mammalia > Rodentia > Ctenomyidae > Ctenomys > Ctenomys sociabilis. Next base: position 22,541 of record PVKA01033169.1, on the reverse strand, counting down.
ATTGTGCTGCTATAAACATAGGTAGACATATATCACTATCATATATTGCTTTCAGTTCCTCTGGAAAAATTCCCAGTAAGGCGATAGCCGGCTTGAATAGCATTTCCAGTCCTACCCTTTTGAGGAGTCTCCACATTGATCTGAACAATGGCTGTACCAGTATATACTCCCACCAGCAATGGAGAAGTGTTCCTTTTTCTCCACAATCTCTCCAACATTTGTTGTTGGTTGATTTCCTTATGAGAGCCATTCTTTCTAGAGTGAGATGGTATCTCAGTGTTGTTTTTATTTGCATTTCATGAATGGCTAGCAATGTGGACTATTTTTTACATATTTATTTGCTTCTTTAATTTCATCCTCTGAGAAGTGTGTATTCATCTCAGATACCCATTTCTGAATTGGGTCTTTATATTTGAAGACCCTGTTATATCTCAGTTCTGTATATATTCTAGACAGCAGACCTTTGTCTTATTGCTTATTAGTTAGGATTTTTTCAAAATTTTGGGTTCTCTTTTCACACTGTTGACAATTTCTTTTGACATGCAGAAGCTCCTTAAGAAGAGTTGATCCCAGTTGTTGATTCTTTCAAGAGCTTCCCGTGTGAATATATGCTTCTTCATGAAATCTTTACCTACCGCTGTGTCTTCAAGAGTTCCTCCTACTTTCTCTTCCAGGATACTGTTTCTTTTTTTAATCTTTAGATCTTTAATCCATTTTGACTTTAACTTAGTGCATGGTGATAGAGCTGGGTCAAGTTTTAGTTTTCAGCATGTAGAAAGCCAGGTTTTCCACCAGCATTTGTTAAAGAGCGTATCTTTCTTCCAGTGAGAATGTTTGGCCCCTTTGTCAAAGATCAGATGGCTGAGTGTGTTCGTAGATGCTTTTGCATCGTCTAACCTATTCCATTGATTCTCAGCTCTATTTCGTTGCCAATTCCATGTTGATTTTATCACAGTAGCTTTGCAGTACAATTTCAAGTCAGGAATTGTGATGCCTCCTGCCTTATCTTTATTGGCCAAGGTTGCCTTTGCTATTCTAGGCCTTTTGTGGTTCCAAATAAATTTTAGGTACGATTTCTCTATGTCTGGGAGGCATGTTGGTGGCAGTTTGATAGGGATTGCATTAAATCTGTACAGCAATTTTGGGAGTATGGCCATCTTCACGATGTTGATTCTTCCTAACCAAGAGCATGGAATATCTTTCCTTTTTCTGAAATCCTCTATAATCTCTTTTCTTAGGGTGTTGTAATTTTCTGTGAAAAGATCTTTAACTTCCTTGGTTAAGTGAAATCGAAGGTATTTCATTTTCTGCGGTGTTAAGGTGAAAGGTATTGTTTCTATTGTTTCCCTTTCAGTGTGCTTGTTATCTGTGTAGAGGAATGCTATTGACTTTTGGGTACTGATTTTGTATCCTGCTATGCTACTGAATTTCTGTATCAGTTCTAGTAGTTTCTTTGTGGAATTTTGGGGTCTTCCAGGTAAAGTATCATGTCATCTGCAAATAGTGATAATTTAACTTCTTCTTTACCTATTCTTATTCCCTTTATTTCTCCCTCTTTTCTAATGGCTGTTGCTAAGGATTCCAGGACTATATTGAATAGGAGGGGTGATAGAGGACATGCTTGTCTTGTACCTGATTTAAGAGTAAATGATTTCATTTTTTCCCCAGTTAGGATTATATTTGCTTTTGGGTTGTCATAGATGGCTTTTATCAAGTTAAGATAGAGTCGATCTATTCCAATTTTCTGTAGGACTTTGAACATGAATGAGTGTTGGACTTTTCAAATGCTTTCTCTGCATCAATTGAGATGATCATGTGGTTTTTAGATTTCTGTCTATTAATATAGTGTATTACATTTATAGATTTTCGAATATTGAACCATCCTTGCATCCCTGGGATGAATCCTACCTGGTCATGGTGTATGATCTTGATGATATCCTGTATTTTATTTGCCAGGATTTTGTTGAGTATTTTTGCATCTATGTTCATGAGCGAGATTGGCCTGTAGTTCTCCTTTTTGCTTGTGTCTTTTCTTGGTTTTGGAATCAATATAATACTTGTGTCCAGGAATGATTTGGGGAGGACTGCTTCCTTTTCAGCTTCATTGAAGAGTTTGTGGTGTAGGCATTATATCTTCTATAAATTTCTTGTAGAATTTAGCTATGAATCCATAAGGACCTGGACTTTTCTTTGTTGGTAGGCTTTTTATTATGTTTCATATTTTGTTGGCTGTTATTCGTTTATTGAAAGTTGTTATATCTTCTTGATTCAGTTTTGGTAATTTGTACCTTTTGAGGAATCTGTTCATTTCTTCTGTGTCTTCTGTGAGGAAGTAGCAGAGGTGAACCAGAGCGTGGAACAAATGGACCTGGTGGACATATACAGAGTGTTGTACCCAACCATACCTGAATACACATTTTTTTTCAGCTGCACACGAGTCATTTTCCAAAATAGACCACTTACAATTCTAGAGCATAAAGATTCTCTAAGTGACTATTGATAACCTGAATGTCCACTGGATCTGTGGTGATTTCACTCTTTTCATTCCTTATTGCATGTACTTGAATTTTTTCTTTACTCTTTTTGATGAGGTTGGCTAGAGGCTTATCAATTTTATTTCGTCTTTCAAAGAGCCACCTTTTTCATTTGTGGATTCTTTGGACTGTTTTCTTCATCTCCACTGAATTAATTTCTGCTCTAATTTTCATAACTTCTTCCCATCTTTTCCCTCTCAGTTTTGTTTGCTCTTCTTTTTCTAGTTGTCAGTGGTGCAACATTAGGGTGTTTATTTGTTCCTGTTCTGTTTTCCTAATGTGTGAGTTCATAGCTATGATTTTCCCTCTGAGAACTGCTTTCATTGCATCCCATAAATTCCGGTAAGTTGTGCTTGAATTTTCATTGAATTGTCGATATTGTTGAATTTCTTGTTTAATTTCTTCTGTGACCCATTGATTGCTGAGTAGGGTGTTGTTCAGTTTCCATGAATTTACCGGGTTTTGCTGGTTTCTTTTGTCATTTATTTCCATTTTCATTGCACTGTGCTCATATAATATGCATGAGATAATTTCTATTTTCTTGCATACACTTATTCATAACCTCTGGACTAGTATGTGGTCTATTTAGGAAAATGACCCGTGTGCAGCTGAAAAATATATGTATTCAGCTGTGGTTGGGTGGAACACTTTGTATATGTCCACCAGGTCCTTTTGACCCAAGCTCTGTTTCACTTCTGCTACTTCTTTGCTAATTTTTTGTCTGGTTGATCTATCTTTTTGAGATAAGGAGGTGTTAAGGTCTGTTAAGACTGTGGTCTTAGATATTAGGTTTTTCATGTCCCTTAAGATTTGTCTTACATAGTTGGGTGCTCCTGTGTTTGGTACATAGATATTTATGACTGTTACCTCTTGCTCTTGAATTTTTCCCATGACCAATATATAGTGGGCATCTTTGTGTCGTTTGATCCTTCTAGGATTGAAGTTGAGACTGTCTGAGAACAGAATTGATACTCCTGCTTTTTTCTGAGGTGCTGGAGCATGTAGTATTGTTTTCCATCCCTTGACTATGAGCCTATGAATGTCCTTTTGAGTTAAGTGTGTTTTTTATATACAGCATAGTGTTGGATTTTGTTTCCTAATCCATTGTGCCAGTCTATTTCTCTTAATTGGAGAATTAAGTCTGTTTACATTGATGGTTATAATTGAAATGTGTTGACTTATGTTTGTCATAATATTCACCTCCTGTTGTTTACTCCTTTGTGTCCTGTGTTCAACTGTCTGTCCTGTTTGGTGGGTTTCTTCCATTCTCATTCGTAGAGTTCTGGTCGTTGTGGTCTCTCTCTAGAACACTTTTCAGTAGCCTGTGAAGGGATGGCTTTGTCATCATGAAACTCTTTAGTTGTTCTTTGTCTTGGAAGTATTTCACTTCATCAAACTTGAAAGAATGTTTTGCAGGGTATAATAGTCTGGGCTGGAATTTGTTTTCGTGCAGGACTTGAAGAACTCTGCTCCTTGGTCTCCTAGCCTTCATTGTTTGTGTAGAGAAGTGTGCTGTAATTCTGATCGGTTTTTGTTTGAATATGATCTGCTTCTTCTCTCTAGCAGCTTTCAGTATATTATTTTTGTGTTGGATTTCTGGGATCTTGACTATTATATATCTCGGTGTGTTTTTACTTGGGTTGAAGTTATTTGGTGTTCTGTATGCTTCGGTTACCTGAACGTTGGATTGTTTCCTCATATTTGGGAAGTTTTCTGGGATTACTTTTCCCCAAATCCTTTTTATGTCATTTGTATTCAAAAAATATGGAACACTTCATGAATTTGTATGTCTTCCTTGCACAGGAGCCATGCTAATCTTCTCTGTATCATTTCAAATTTAGTATATGTGCTGCCAAAGCAAGCACTCTAGGATATCTTTTATTTGTCTGTGTACAGTTGATGTTGTCATCCTGAAATTCTTTAACTGTTCTTTGTCATGGAAGTATTTCACTTCTCCATCAAATTTGAAAGGGATTTTTTCAGGGTATAGCAGTCTGGGCTGGAATTTGTTTTCTTGAAAGACTTGAAATCCTGGACTCCATGCTCTTCTCAACTTGATGGCCTGCAAAGTGAAATCTGTCATTGTTCTGATTAGTTTTCCTATAATGTGATCTGTTGCTTTTCTCTTGCAGCTTTTAGTATATTGTTGTGCTGGATTTCTAGGTTCTTGATTATTATATGTGTGGATGCGTTTTTAATTGGGTTTAAGTCATTTGGAATTCTATATTCTTTGGTTGCCTGAATGTCAGATTGTTTCCCCATATTTGGGAAGTTTTCTACTATTACTTCTGCCTGTATTCTTTTTATATGATTTGTATTGGCTTCTTCTTTCTCATTGATGCCTATTAGTCTCACATTGTTTATCTTCACATCTTCTTGCAGATGATGAATTATTTTTTCCTGAATCCTAGTTGTTTCTAAGAGATCTTTTCTTACATTTTCACTAGCTTCAATGCTGTTTTCCACATCTGAAACTCTGCCTTCACTTTCATTCATATGGCTTTGCCAGTTTGTGATTGAGTTTTTAATTTCCTGTATATCTCTTTGCATCTCCTTCATGAATTCTATTTCTTTGTTATATTGCTCATTCAAGGATTCCATCATTTTTCTATTTTCTATTTGTTTATTATTCTCTTATTTAGAAGCACTTAGTAATTCTTTCATTATAGTTGTAATTTCATTTTTACTTCAGAAATTATTTCTTATCTGGTTTTCTCTGTATATTTCTGCACTTGTTTACTTTCTTCAGACATCATTATTTGAGAGATTTCACGTATGAGATTTCCAATTCTCCTATGCTATTGTTTCCTGCATTTATTGTGTGTGGTCTTATGGCCTGAGAATTCATTTTCCTCCTTCTCTTTGCCATTTTGTATAGCACTGTCTTCTGATATTTTGTGTGGAGATTTGGTGCAGCTATTACCTTAGCACCTACCAATATTCTTACTCAAGAGGAATTATGTGCTTAAGGCAGTCACAGTTTTGTATTTACAGAGGTACAGTTAGGAGCATTAATAATGGGTAATGATATTTAGCAGTTGACAAGCTTTTATAACTAATGGGTTTATATTTTAGACCATAAGAGCAAACATTATGTCTGTGTAGCCAAGATGCTATTAAATAAAGAATTTGTATTTAAATTAGTTCCCCTAAGTTCTGTTTGATCACCTCCCCTTGATGTCCCTGGGGTCTCCCAGGCAGACTAGTTTACTCCAGTTACCTGTTGTGCCTCTCTCAATCATGAGAGAGAGGGGGGATGCTCTCATAGATTAGGGTCTAGTAAAGTGTCTGAGCTTACTGGTTCCAGATCTACCGAGTTTGGCCTTCTCAAGATGTGCCTGGCTTGGATGTGGCTTCTGTGTTCAGCTTCTTCCTGCTGCAGGATGGGATCTTGCTGCAAAAGGAATCCAGGGAATAGGCAAGCATGCAGAAGTTCTCACTCTCACATTGGGCCTGAGCTCTGGCTGGAGAAGGAGTGTTTCATTTCTTTTTTTTTAATTTTTTTATTAATTTTATTGAGAAACAAATAACAATGAGACAGTTCCAAAACTAATTAATAGGACAGTTTCAATAATTAATACATTGTGTATTGTTATCTTCTTAGTGGTTATTTGAAGTACAAGATGCAAACATGATATCCTGTCCAAATACTATTAGTACAAATCTTTCTTCTCATGGAATTAAGAGGAAGTAGCTGTATGTCTATCCTATTTTGTATATACAGATACAAAATGGTCCTTCCTTTGTATGCCCTTTGGGCTGTATCATTTCTAATCCTTCTTTTTTTTTTTTTACTATTTTGTATTTTTCATAAAGAAATAAAAAGGAACCTGACTCTGCTGTTGCTCAAATATAGAGAAGCAAATCAAGCATTTTCCTTTAAAAAATACCTTACACTTCCAAGAATTGGAGATCTCTTTTACATTAAGATTTTTCTGAATTGTTGATAAGTTTAAGTTTCTAAAGGTGCAAAAGAAATAGTTGCATTGACACTTCAATGTCCAAATTCCATCTAGTACTGCTCGAATTATATTCAAATTTCGTCAGTTATCCTAGAAATGTTCTTTACAGGTGGGTTTTCCAAATCAGAATTCAGTCTAAAATTGCCTTTACCTTGTTATGCCTCTTGAATCTTTGAACATCCTTTGTCATTTCCATTAAAATATGAAAATTGGCTTTTGAAGAAACCAACCCAATTCTTCTGAAAAAAATTTCTACTTTTTTGGACTATCATATTTGTTGTGTTATTGTTTCTTGATCGCCTACATTTTCTGGAAAGTAAGTGTTAGCTCTAAAATTTGAATATATTCAGGTTAAATGTCTCTTTGATGAAAGCACACAGGTGGGGCCTTCCGTCACATACTGCAGGAAGTCATGAGGCACATGTCTGGTTGAACCAGAAGCTTGGTTGACCACTGGAACTACTTACAGCAGCAAGATCCATTGTGAAGTTAAGTAGTTAATTTTCCCCCTGACAAGCACTGAAAAGCGTATGTGCTATTACTTTGGCACCACACAAATATGCAACTTCCCATTCAAATTTCATCTTTGTCTGAATCTGAATTCACAACAGGCTTAAATATATAGGAGCTGCAAGTTTAGCTCAGTGACACAGTGCCTTCCTGCCAAGTGTAAGGTACTGAGTTTGATTCCTCGCACAAATTAATTAATTAATTTTTGGTTCAGGGGCTCAAACCCATAGCTGAAGATATGCTGAAGACATGTTCTATCACTGAACTACATTGCCAGCCCATTAGAAAGTCTTTTTCAGCTCTACAAGTCTATATTTATTAGCCATGTTTTGCATGACAGTGGAACTTATTTGTTCAATCAGGGTAACCTAGTACAGTAGGTAATGGCTTGGGCTTTGTTGATAAGCTGTCCAAATTTGAATCTTGGTCTCAGCTCTTCCTAGTTATGTGACTAAGTCACATAACTGCTTAGTGACTCAGTTCTTTAGCAGGAAAATGTGGTTGTTATAAGAATTAAAAGAAGTAACACTGATAAAGCAAATGGAATAAGGCTGGGTGCACAATAAGTGCTATGTAAATGTTAAACAAAAAGAAAAGCTATGGTTATTTGATTATACTGAAATACAGTTCCTTTTGGAATGGCACAATAAATGCTTAATTCTTTCCCTTTAATTACCAATTCTCAAAGTAAGGATTTGGTTTAATAGCTGCCACAAGGGTGACAAATAAGCAGAAAGAACATTGAAAAGCTCAGGGAAAAATCTGGGAGGGAAGGGCTCTGGGAGAAAACCCGAGTGAAAACATGCAGAGCAAAATATGGCTGGAATGGAGAAAGCCCTGGAAACCCCTTTCCTTGCCTTGTTCTTTCTCCATTTTACAAAGCCTCAGTCAAAATCACATAAAGCCAGAGAGAGGAAAAGAAATAAGAAACAGCTCTTGTTTAAAGAATATGTGTTTGGCCTTCTCACAAATCTGCAAATGACATTAATACTTTCTCTTTATTTGTTACTATGATAATATTAGTGTTTTGTCTTCAATATAATATATAGTCATAAGAGAAATTCTAAAATTCACAAAACTTGGAATGTAATAGCACAAAATTTATCTAGCTCTATCATCTTTATCTGCTACATACAATAATGAAGCTCCACTGAGTTAGGGATCCACTGTAAAATGTTTCTTGGAAAGATCAGTTTCATAGGCATGGGCCCTGTGCTGTATCCTCCCCACATACAGAAGGACACACTTGGTTTAATGTGCCATTGAAATTCTTAATATTTTTATTTTATTGATTGATGGCAGTGCTAGAAATCCTTCCCAGGACATCATGCATGTAGGCAAGTGCTATGGTGCATCTGAGCTAACCCCCTAGCCTGATTAATAATGTTTTTTCTGGTGGTGCTGGAGAGTTGAAATTAAGACTTTTGCATTAAGACACAGCCCCATTTTTTTGAGATAAGATCTTGCTCCATAGCTAATGTAGATTGGGCTTGAAGTAGTAATCCTCGTGTCTCATCCTTCCAGAGTATTAGAATTACAGGCACTTGCCTTCATGCTTGGCTTTATTGATAAGTTTTTAAATACAGGACTGTATTTGTTATTTTGCTGTAGGCAAACTGTGTAGCTAGTGTGCTTCCGGCAGACTCTCTGGGTTTCTGCCCTGAGCCCACATCAGGCCACTAGCCTACACACTGCAGTGCAGCAGTCCTTTGCATTTATAATCACTTATTTTTAACTCTTTTGGGCTTCAGTAAGCCTTACATTTTTTTTCTGGCAGCTTTCTTTATTCGGTTGCCTTCACTTCTTCTTCAGAACCATTGATGAGATGCATTGTTCTGTAGGTGGTGCCAAACACCCCCTTCCCATCCTCCAAAAACACACTTTCACCAAAGCTGTGAGGATTGTCTGTCTTGTCCTCTTCCCCCTCAGTCTGAGCATTCTCTGTATTGCTTGTTGCTTGTTGCTAAAATAAGACACACAGCTAAGAAAAGAAAAGAAACCGCCCAGGCTCTACCAGGCAAGCATTTTATCAATGTGTGGACAAGCTTAGCTCTGAGGCTCTGGAATAACTGAATAAAGGTGGGGGCTGAGTTGGAAGAGGATACAAGCAACAAAAGGAGGAAGCTCTGCAGAGGCTAAGATTATCCAGTCTCTCTTCCCCAGCTGACCCAGGAGCTAACTAAGTCTTTCTGCCATACGGATGAGGGATTTATTCTTAAGAATTCCAGAAAAGGCCACCTCATGGGGCTTCTAATTATAAAAGAGTTAAAATATTCTGTCCATTTTCAGTTCATTTCCTATCACCAAACACCTTTCTACAAATGATCAATATCACTTTTCAGCACAATAACCTTTACTCTTAGTCCTTTCCAAATTGTCACCTCCCCTGTATTTAATATGGCCTATTCCTGCTCCAGCTCCACTGTGGCTATGTACATCTGCCTTATCCCATTTAGATAAGCCTTAGTATCTGTGACCACTCCTTTTGCCCTTCCTCTTTGACTCACTCTTTACTTGCCTAGAAAGGAAAGAATTTCTTGTTATCGGTAGAGTATTTTGTTCATTTTACTTTTTTAAGGAAAGAGGTGGATAATGGTAGAAAGAGAATTGATGGTGGTGGTGGTGGTGGTGGTAATAGAAGCAGCAGTAATTCTTGTCTTCTCTGGACATAAGAGAAGAGCCAAGGCTCTGTCCATGCATTGCTTATCCTGTGACGACTCTGCGATGTGAATTTTATCATTGCCATTTTACAGGCAAAGAAATGGAGCCTTAAAAGTCAAAGAAATCACCTTATCTGTGAGAGAACACAGATGCTTACACTATTTTTTGACACTGATGTTAGTCACAACTGCCCCAGTGTGCCCTCCCCAACAGGACCACATTATCTTGGTAGCCAAAACATTGCTGTTCTTGATTTAAAGTCAAACACCAAGTACTGGATGCTGCTTATGCACATTTTTCTTTCTATCATGTTTCTGACACTAACTGCTTGGTAAATGTTCCAAGGAACATCACTAGGCAGCCCTTGTTCTACCATTCCCTGACACCTCTTAAAGATCTTTTGAAAGTCTTTATTCCTTATTCATTATCTCTATTTTATGACCTCATCTGTTCTTTGGTATTTCTTTGTATATCACTTTCCTGACCTCCCATTTTAGGTTCTTGCTTGCCAGATAGCTCGGCAGATTAAAGGGCCTGCTTAGGCAGATGCAGAGGCACAGGGGCTGGGGGTTTGATCCCAGGAGCATGCTTAGACAACTGGGAGAGGTACACCTGTAATCCCAGTGCTTGGGAGACTGAAAAACAGGAGGATCACTACGAGTCCAATCTATGTAGTGAGACCCTGTAGATCCTGTACTTAATGCATTAAAAAAGCATTTTAGGTTCTTGCCCTTTCTTTTCCACTACCTCTGTTTTGTTCTGCTTTTTTGCACAAGTCATGTTTTCCCAGTACTGTATACTCAGTAGTGTGGACTCTTCCCATCAGCTTTTCAGTGCCAGCAGAGGAAATTTGAAATCTGCCTCCCCCATCCCACCCACTTGTCCTTTTCTGGTATCTTACTTTGAGGCACAAAAACATTAAATTATAAATCAATACTGCACTGATCAAGGTTGGCAAGTGTCCCTACTGTTTGGCTGCTTGTGACCTCTGAATGCTGAAATGATGAGTTTCCTTCTGCCCTCATTCTGATGCTGCACAAGGCCAAGAAAAGTTCACCACCAACAAAGCCGCACATCCTATTGGCAGGAGTCAAGAAGAAAAGCTGGCAGCCAAAACATGCTCATTTCTACTGTTCTTATTTAATGATAACTTGAATCTCTAATTTGCTTCCTATCCTATTTCCCTCCTCTTAGTACATCTTATTCTTCTCCCAAGAGCAGTCATTGAATTCATATCCTTCACATCTACATTTTTTTTCTCAGCTTCTCTCTTTATTCTGTTCACATGTCCCTTTGGTTTGACTCACACTCCAGCCCACTTGAATTATTCTTTTAATAACACTGAAAAAATTCAACAAGCATTCACTGAGTATCTACTATGTGCCAATTGCTGAACTAATACTAGTCCCTACCCTCAATGAATTCAATGTTCCAATATGTTTCAAATGCTTGCGCTACCCCCAAATAAAACAGAGAGGGTGATTATAACAGCCTGTTAGTTGGTTAACCACATACACATAGAGGTCAGAAGAATGCACAGAATTGTCTTTATTTCTAGTTAAAGTGCATATTTGTACTGATATGCAGTGATGCATCAATAATGCATGTGGATATTTTATTAGTTCCCTACTATCCCACTCACTCTCAGTTCCCAGAGGGAACAAAACATTTGATTCTCCAGAGAATTCCATGCCTCTTCTCTCCCACAAGGCCACAAAGGACTTTCTTTTCTGATATGGGTTTCTAGACTGTCCAGTCAAACACTATCACTCATTCTACTCCACCCAGCTCCATTACTGAACAGAGATGAGGGAAGGCCCTCTGTCTCAGTTACTTTTCTCTTCTTGCTGGGACAAATACCTGACACCCAAAATGAAGGAAGGAAAGATTTATTTAGCTCAGTAACTGGAGGTTTCAGTCCATATTCAGCTGGCTCCAAGGCAGCATGGCAAAAGGCAGAGAGCAATCTTTCATGGTGCCAAGAGAGGGGCAACAGCTCAGGCAGTTAGCTAGCTTCTCTCCTCTCCTCACGTATTAATGCAAATTACCTGCCCCAGGATGGATGCATCATCCACACCCACAATAATCAATCACAAACTCCAGAGCTGCCCCATAACTACATGAGGCTTTGGACCTACACCAATGCAAAAACCATAACATCCTCTAAGCTTGTGGGTGGAGGGGACAGGGAAGGAAGACAGCCTTACCCAAGACTCACTTCAGTAAAAAATATACATGACAAGGGCTAGGGAGGTAGTTCATCAGCCTAGACACCTGCTTTGCAAGTAAAAGGACCCGAGTTCCACACCCAGTATCTCATGCCTTGCAGGCCCTGGAACACTGAACTAGCCATGCCAACTCTGAAACTAGGCAGCGTATGCCTATAATCCCATTGCTAGGGAGGCTGAGACAAGAGGATCACTATGAGTCCAAGCTGCGCAGCAAGATCCTGTATCAACAAAGAAATAAATGATCTTTAAAAAGAATACACACTAGGGAGCTTGATATTTCGTACCACAGATACCTTCTCTTAGCATGCCTTGGGTAGATTTAATGCTAATGGACTATCATGTCTCTTTCCCTGCTTTGATTTATGTTAACAAACCCTTCCTATTGTTATAGTTTGGAATTTTCCAGGCTGTTGTTTGTGAAATAGTGGAAAAGAGGAAAGGTATACATTTGGCCTCCTTCAACAATCAGCAGTGTGATATGCCCCAAGTCGGTGTGGTTGGGACACTCCTTGCCTCTCAGACTGTTTCACCCCAACTCTGCTTTTCTCTGTTAACACGGTTTGTTTGACTTCACACCCCCATTCAGATGTGTAATAGGCATCTCAAGCTCAAAGCATCTCAAATGGAACTTGTGAGGTCTCCAGTACCCGAACCTGTGTCTCTCCCAATCTTTACCATCTCAATGAATGTCACTCTGATTCATCTAGATGCTCGGACCAAAACATTTGGAGTTACCTGTCATCCTCTGTCACATTCCACATTCATTCTATAGGTAAATTCCTTTATATTTGACTGGTTTTGGCATTACAATATATATATTTTTTACTTTATAAAATATATTTAATTGCATTAGAATTTTATAGACATTGAATTTACTAATAAAATTTTCCCTAGAGAAACTTTTTCATATACCAGTAATTTTCATTAGTGAAAACATCTTTAATATGCATGATGTACACGACTTAAATTAGAAAAATTTTGAAATTAGAAGAAACTCAGAATTGTAATTCAATTTTTCATATAGGTATTCATATACATTTTAAAGTTATAATATAAATTTATATATTAGAACTGAGTCTGCCTGCTTTTCATACATGCAGTGTTCCCACCACAGTTGATAGCCCTATCATTTTTCCCTTGAACTAAGGCAGTGGTCTCTCTCTCTCTTTTTTTTTTTTTTTTTTGTTTTTTTCAGACAGGGCCTCACTATGCAGTTCAAGCTGGCCTTAAGCTCACTTTGTAGCTCAGGCTGGTCTTGAACTCACAATAATCCTCCTGCCTCAGCCTCCTGAGTGCTGGGATTACAGGCATGTGCTACCACGCCCAGCTGGCAGTGGTCTCTTGCCTGGTGTCCTCCTCCCACTCTTATCTGCTATAGTCAGTTTTCTATTTAGCATCCAGGAGGAGGCCCTTACAAGGTGAATCTGATACTACCACTCTGATAGGCAGAAAACATTAGTGAGACCAAGGAACAAATGGGGAGTAGGGTTGTCCAAAATAGCACTTGTTGCCAGGTGAATAAAGAAACAGAGCTATCCATGTATAATACAATTCCACAGAGCCCAATTATATTTTAAGGTTATAGATTGTGCACTATCCTGCTGGCACCTGGCCATCTAGTTCCAAAACAAAATATACTGCATACCTGACTGCCACAGCCTGTAGCCCAATGATATTAAGCAAGGAAATATTCTTTAAAGCCCTTCCTACCTTGGGCAGGGTCTGGTTTAGATTAAGAACTTATCTTTCATAAGTTTCTTACATAATTAAAACCCCTTAGGCAACAACGACCATCTAAAAGGACGTAAAAATTTTGTAACTCCAAAATGACTTCTAAGTAAAATAAGCATCTTAATTACCCCAGATCTAGGACCCCAAGCACAACTTCTTTTTCTTTAAAATTTTTTTATGTATTTATTATAGGGTCTACAGGGTCTCACTACAAATATCAGACTTGTGGTGATCCTCCCATTTTCAGCCTCCCAATTGCTGAGATTACAGGCACATACCACCATGCCTAGTCTCATTCACTGTCTCAATGTGCCCGGAGGTGGGGTCAGCATGCCACACTGGGGATTGAACCCGAGTCCTTGAGCTGTCTAAGCAGGTACTTTAATTCACTGAGCTATCTGGCCATCACCCCCAGACCATAACTCTTGAGTGTGTAAAAAAATGCATACAAATTCACAGTTAAGGAGATACCTTTATGTCACTGCCCACCTTCTTGTTTGAAAACATAACTATTTCTGCATCTCCTATGCTTCTTTTAAAATAAATTCTACTTAAAGATACTAATTATCTTGGTGTCCCTAGTACTTCTACATGGCCCTCTATGTGCCTTGACTGAAATCTTTCATCAAGGGTGTAAAGAACTAAAGACCAAGGAGGTGAGATTACCATTTCTTACTGTATCAGAACCTGACTTCCCAATGATGAGTCCAGATCAAAATACTCACAATAACTTTCAATCACAATTAGAAAAAAATATGTGCAAAATTCTTAGCCAAACCCCCAAGGCCTTCTTCACTTTGACACTTGGCTTCCACTCAGGCCTAATTTCCTACAATTTTTCCTTTAGATCCCTTCATTTCACTGACCTCCTTTGCTGTTTAAAACATGCCAAATACTTCCAGCATTTTGCAGTCCCTGTCTGTGTAACTTATAGTGCCTCCCCACATATCTACATGATTTCACTTCCTTAAAGTGTGTGTACTCCTCTGAAGGATTTTGCAGAACATATTGCCTAAAACAACCCCTTTACCTTCATTACTTTCTGTCTTATTACTCTTGATTTTTTGATATAAAACTTATAAAATTATAAAGGTAATTGCTTATCTGTAATCTATTTCTCATTGGAATGAAAGTTTCATGGAGGCAGGAATGTGTTTCATTTCCTTCCCTATTCTAGCTCCTAGAATTGTCTTTGGCACACAGTGACATACCTGGATGAGGACTAATGAGATCCTCCAAAAAGAGATGAGTACTTTAAGTCACCTTCCACAGAGTAGGCTCATTGACTGTCAACACAAAAAGCATTTCATGAGGCATCAGTGTGAGACATAGGTAGATTTACTAGGCAGAGGTAGAAAGTAAGAGAAAATAGTGCAGGGACTTTAATTTGAGGAGCAGAAGGACACACTCTGAAAGTTTCAGACTGGCATATTCACAAAAAATTAAAATGCCAACTCATGGGGATTTTCTAGCATGGGATAGAGTCTAGCTGACCATTATCTCAGTTGTTATGATTTGCAGTACAGCTTGGGAGGAGACTTTTTTTCTTTGGGTGCATAATTTGGTCTCTCTATTTGGGACAGTCTCCATTTTGAGGAGGGTATCTTGAACCCCATGTTGACTGTAGATTTAAAACAATGACTGGAAAGTTCTGGGCATAGTTGACAGTCTTTGTAAATGTCATATCTTGGTGTCCCTAGTCTTGAAAGAGGAGGAGGTCTGGCAAGATAGTTCAATGGACTAAGTGCCTGTTTAGGCAAGTGCAGGGACCAGGGTTAAGTCCCAGGCCCCACATGCCACACTGGCCCTATCCCTGGGGTGCACTGAGCCAGTGAATGAGTCTGAGTGTGGTGGAGTACACCTGTAATCCCAGTGCTGGGGAGGTTGAAAACAGGAGGATCACTATGAGTCTGAGCTGTATAGTTAGACCCTGTACGAAATACATAAATGAAAACAAAAACAAAAAGAAAGAGGATGAGACAGGCTTTGTAAATTTAGGATTAACAAACCTTGTTTTTCCCACTATAAATGATTAACACACCTATATGCAGAGCTGAAGAAAGAACTGACCCAAAGCTTTAAGGAAATAAAGTTGACATATGAAATAAAGGTCAAGCTTTCCTCTGACTTTAATTAATTAATGACCTTCTGTAAGGCCAAGTGAAGAGTTGCTGGGGATTTTTGTTTGTTTATCTCTCTGTTAGTTTAGCAAAAACTGCCTGTAAATCACTACCTTAGAAAAAACACAAATCATGCCTTTAATGAGTAACAGGTTAAGAGTCAAGGAGTTTGTTTGTCCTCTGATCCTATGGAGTTCTCTGACTATCTGTAAGAGCTTAATAAATATTTGACAAAGGAATGAATGGTTACATGTCAGGAGCCTAACCTTCCTGCCTAAATTGTATTCACCCTAGGATTCATATGCCTGTTGTATCTGACTGAACAGTGAAGGAGGTGAGTCCACTCAGGAATTCATTGTTTTGGAACTCAAAGAGCCTCTCATGGTAGAAAGAATGAACATATATAGTTCCTCTTAAGCCTCAGGGTCAGAACAGAAAAAAGATTTTGGATATAATTGAGGTTGTAATTAATCAAGACACTTTAAAATTAGAAATAATAGAAACAATTCAACACTAGATTAAGAATTTTTAAAAGTGCTAGGGACAGCCCTAGGATTCAGGAAGCTAAGGCAGGAGGGGCACACATTTAAGGCCAGCCTGGGAAACAAGATACAGACCAGCCTTAGTGACATATTGATGCTGTCTCACCCCACACACACCCTAAAAAAAGAATAAAAAGAAACATTGTCCTGGTACAAAAGAGGAAGAAATCAAGGTCATGGACTCAACATGGCCACTGAATTCTCCATGTCTGTATTTTCTCTCTGCTTATCTCCTTATGTCTTTTCTCATTTCTATTCTTTCCTGATGTACAGTGGTCTCCATATTACAGAAGACTTGATTGCCAGATCTCATAGTTTAGCAAAGATCATTTCTATCTCCCAGAGTCCATGGATATATCCCAAACAACACTTTGAGCTTTCTTGGTCATGTGCCCATCACTTGGTCCAGTCCCTGTTGCTAGGAGAATGGATGTTCTCTGACTGGCCAGGTCTCATCCATATGCTTAGCCTTAAGGTCAGGAGCAGAAGCTATAAGCAATTAAAAGTGAATAGTAAAGCTTGCTGGAAAGACCAAAGCAAACAGACAAATCAGTCAATCAAAACAATATCTGCCAGGGGCCACCACTCTGGTCATCTTCTGATCCAGTTCATACATCTTGTATCTGAATCCTAAGTAGAGAAAGCTTTGCAAGAATATGTATCAAATCAAAGGACTGTTTCACTAAAATCTCTGTAGGGCATTGAGCACACAAGACTACATCAGAAGCATTGACTTCAGTAGTTTCAGCTGAGTGGGAGGCATCTTTTTGACAACAGCAGAAGTAATAGCAACCACTTCAATGCATCAATGCCATTGTTATGAGCATTAGAAGCTTTGGCAGCAGATTGCCACCCCAGGGAGCTAGCAGGAGAAGCCACTGAGGAGGTGAAAGGATTCTGTTAATGAATCTATGCAATAGACTTCTGGGAGACTCACAGAAATAGTGGGCTTAGGGGAGAGCTTTGAAGAGGGGCAAATACAGACAGGGCCAGAAACAGAAAACTTAATTTTATTGTGAATTTGATTTTATTTCCAACGTGTTTCCAAGTTTATAAGGACATCCAATGGGGACATAAATGCAAGTGACAGGAACAGTAGCTTACTCAACAGTGGACAGAACTATGCCAAAGTCACAGAAAGTTAAAAAGTCCCATCGCTCTCTGGGAAATCTGAAATCAGGATGCAGAGAAGATGGGTGCTGGTTCTAGAATCCACTGGTACAGTCAAGCTGAGCTCTGGTGTTCTGATCCAGGAAATACTTTTCTGATTCTGCTTTTATCTCCACCTACTTCCCTCTTCCTTGTTGAAAGCCCAGCCACAGACAAGCACCACAATTAGACGGGGCTCTTCCTAACACTGCCTCCTGCCTGGTTCGGAGCTCTGCAGTTTGTTTATGTTTATTTATTTATTTATTTATTTTTGTGGTACCAGGGATTGAACTCAGGCCCTTGTAATTTCCAGGTAAGCACTTATTCTACTGAGCCATCTCCCCAGCCCCAGTATTGCAGCTTGCTTATATATTTAGACTCCAGAATGTTTCCCTATACTTACCTGGCAGGGGAGATACCATGATCACCAGAATGTTTCCCACATTTCCCACCTATTTCCTTGTCTATGTTCTCCAGTTTGCTTTATACCTGATTCAGGCATTGGCTTCACTCTCTGAATGCTCTGTAATGCTCATTCATTCTGATTTTCCTATTTACTTGCTGACCTATAAGACTGTTGTGTCCTCACTTGCATTGCTTGGCTGCCACCTATAACCTACTGTTAACAGCATCCTTCCACCTTGCTCCCCTTGTCACTTGAATTGCCTTTGCTCCCCACTCTTAGAATATAAAGATACTGCTCATGTTTACATGTAATGTCTTCATATTTCAGCAGCTTGTCCAATGCTATCTAATCACACTGATAGTCAAAATTCTTCCTTCTGTCGTACCATTTGATAGAAGATATTCCAAATGTCACCACCCTGGGAAAGATGAGACTAAGGATCCTCAGTGTATGCACTACTTGGAATGTTCCCAGATTATAGCAACACCTGTTTGGAATGGAGATGGTGATCCCTGTACAGGTGTTATTGATAACTCAGTGAACTAGAATAGTCATTCTCAGGGCTAAACTGAGATAAAATGAGGAACCAGTTAGGTGACTTTGTGGTTCCCAGGCAATGAAGATTCTTGAGGACAAAACCACTAAGCTAAAGGCAGAGGATGGCAACTTTCTATGGTGGGATAAAGGCAGTGAGATTGCCCAATTAACACAAAGTAATCTTTTTAATTTTTTTATAATTAAAGCATATGAGTTAGAATTAAAACAGAAAAAATTAAAAGTGATACAGAATTTCATTTAACAAAGTAATATAAATTTCACAGTATTTGGTGTAATACATACTGTTGCCTTCCAATCAGTTATTCATATACCAGATATATGCAAATAAAATTGAAAGAAAGAAAGAAAACATATGTATAAGAAATTAAGACAAAAAGGAGAAACAATTGAAAAAAGGAGATGAAACAAATTAAAGCATTAACTGTTTCTTTCCATAGACCAGCAGAAATCCATTGTACAGTTGTTCTAACTATGCTGCTTACATGCGCAGATAAATCTCTTTCCCCGACTCCCTCTCCTGTCCTTTTCCTCAACTCAGTAACTCTTTCCTTCTGCATGAGTTCAATCCCTTTTCTGAGTATCTATTGTACCTTTCAGATTCAATTTTATCTTTCAGGATCTCACACTAAGGAGACAACACAATGTTTGCACATTGTATTGTCTGATTTACTTCACTTAAAAGTATGTTCTCTAGTTGCATCCATTTACCAACAAAACACTGAATTTTATCCTATTTTATAGCCGAATAATACTCTATTTTGTAAAATTAGCACATCTCCTTTATCCATTCCTCAGGTGATGGGTATGTGTCGTTTCCAGGATTTAGCTATGACAAACTGTGCTGCTGTAAACATGGGTGCCCATGTTTCACTGTGGTAAGAAGTTTTTAGTTCTTCTGGAAAAATACCCAGGAGAGGAGTAGCTGGCTTGAATGATATTGCCAAGACTAGCCTTTGAAGAAATCTCCACACTGATTTCCATAGTGGTTGTACCAGTTTGCATTCCCAAAAGCACTAGCAAAGAGTTTCTTTTTCCCCATAGCTCTTCCAACATTTCTTGTTGGTTGACTTCTTGAGTTAGCTATTCTTTCTGGGGCGAGATGGAATTTCAATGTTGTTTTAATTTGTATTTCTCAAATGATCAATGACGTTGAATATTATTTCATATATTTACTTGCCATTTTATTTCTTCCTTGGAGAAGTATATATTCATCTCTGATGTCCATTTTTAGATTGGGTCTTTGAATTTGGGGGGCATGATTTTTTAAAATTCTTTATATGTTTTAGATAGAAAGCCGTGGTTAGAGGAACAGTTGGCTATATTTTTTTCTCAGTTTGTGGATTTTCTATTTGCTTTGTTGGAGATTTGATTTGAACTGCAGAAACTTTTCAAAAAGATGAGGTCTCAGTTGTTAATTCTTCGAAATATTTCCCATGCAGTTTGCCTTTTGTCCATGAACTCTCTACCTAGCCCTAAGTCTTTAAGAGTTCTATCTACATTTTCCTCCAGAATACTTAGTATTTCCATTTTAATACTTAAATCTTTGATCAGCCAGGGAGATAGCTTAGTAGAATATGCGCTTGCCTGGCAAGTGCAAGGACCTGAGTTCAATCCCCGGTTCCAAGAAAAAAACAAACAAACTTGGATCCATGTTGACTGTAATTTTGTGCATAGTGGTAGGCACGGATCTAGGCATGTAGAAAGCCAGTTTTTCCAGCACCATTTATTAAAATGGCTACCTTTCTTCCAGTGAACATGCTTGGCTCTTTTATCAAAGATAAGGTGGCTGAGTGTGTTTGTAGTTGTGTGTGTATCTTCTAATTTATTCCATTGATTCTCAGTTCTGTCTCTGTTCTAGTACCATGCTGATTTTATTATAGTAGCTTTATATATAATTTCAGGTCAGGGATTTTGATAGCTCCTACCATTCCTTTGTTTCCCAGAATTGCTTTGGATATTCTGGGTCTCTTCTGGTTCCAAATGTATTTGAGGAAAGTTGTTTCTAGCTCACAGAGTGATCTTTAAATATGTAAATTCAATCAAATCACTCTCTTGCCTGAAACCTTGCAAAAGCTTTTATTTAACTTAAAACAAAACCCTACCTTCTTATAAAACCCCTGCCCATCTCTCCAATCTCTTCTGAGGTTACTGTTTCCCTTGTTTACTTTAGTCTAGGCACACAGGATATCTGTCATGTCCTCCCATATATTGATCTCTTCTCTTTCTTGATTCTATGTAAGTAGGAAGGCTCTTTCCTGGGCTTTTGTCAGGCAGACTAAAACTCCTAGTTTTCAGTTCTCAGCTAAAATGTCACCTTCTTTCAAAGGGTGTCCCTATCCACACTTGTTAAAGTTCTCTCCATATTGCTTATTTCCCCCTTAGCACTCAAGACAATTATGATTGCAATTGTTAGATATGTTTATTTATTCATTCATTCATTGTTGGTCTTCCTTAAAAATATTAGTTTCCAGAGGACAATTCTATGCTATCCTGAGCCAAAGAACAGTACTTGACACATAGTGTTTATTCAACAAATACATGATGAATTAATTTTTATTAGTATTTGATGCATAATCTTTCAGCACAACTTCGCCTTTTTTTTTTTTTTTTTTTTTTTTTTTTTTTTTTTTTTTTTTTTTTTTTTTTTTTTTTTTTTTTTTTTTTTTTGGCAGAACCAGGGATTGAACTCAGGCCCTTGCACTTGCCAGGGAAGCACTTATTCCACTGAGCCATCTCCCCAGCCCCTTTGATACATAATTTTTGAATGAACAAATGAGTAAAAGATAGAGAAAGTAACATAAACATTAAAAAGTAGTATTTTCAATAAATCAGTACCTACTGATTTGATAATTTAGATGAAATGAATTAATTCTCTAGAAAGCTTCTATCAAAACTCGAAAAGTAGGTAATTGGAAGAGGAATATCTCTGTTAAATATATTACTAACCTTCAAAAACAAAGCTCCAGGCCTATATGGTTTCGTTGGTGAATTCTATGAAACAGTTTAGGAAGAAATAATAGCAGCTCTCTATAATCTCTTCTGCAAGATTGAAGGAAACACTTGTCAGTTTATGAGGTCAGTGTTAACATAGTATCAAACTAGACAATCACAAAAAGGGAAAGTAATAGACCTCTGTGCCTGATATTGAAGGAAAGAGGAAGGGAGGGAAGGAAATGAAACTAGATACTGACCCCATACATTTCATAAAAAGTAACTCAAAAGGGATCATAGTAATAAATCTCAAATCCGAAAGTATAAAACTTGTCGAAAATAATATAGGAAAATATCTAGATGACATGGGGTTTAGTGGTGACTTTTTAGATACGATGCCAAAATGATAACTTATGAAAGAAAGACCCACTAAATTGGACTTCGCTAAAACTGGAAGCTTTTATGTGAAAAACATTTTAACATAATTTTAAAAGTTGGGAAAAGTGTTCACAAAAAATGTGATAAAGGACTACTGTCCAATTACGCAAAGAAAACCTCTTAAAACTCAATAGTAAACACATAGTCTAATTAGGAAATGGGTGAAAGATCTCAACAGACATTTCAGCTATGGAGATGTTCATAGATCACTTTAGTATATGAAAAGATGCTCAACATCATATGCCTTTGGGGAATTATAAATTAAAACAACATTGAGTTGACGCTACATACCAATTACAGTGGTGAAAATGCATATTACTGACAACAGCAAATTCTAACAGTGATGTGGAGCAATTGGAATTCATCATTACTGATGGTATAGTTATGATGAAAGGCAACCTGGCAGTTTATTGCAAAGCTAAAATTAGTTTTGCCATATGATGCAGCTCCAAATTTCTTTGTATTTTCTGAATGAGTTGAAAGTTAAGTCCATGTAAAGACCTGCATGAGTGTTAGTAGTAACTTTACTCATAATTGTCAAAACTTGAAAGCAATAAAATTGCCCTTTATAAGTGAAAAGTGAAGAAATTGTGGTTCATGCATACAATGGAATAATAATAAAACATGAGCTTCTAGGGCTTGGCATGGTGGTACATGTCTGTAATCTCGGCACTCCATAGGTTGAGGTAGGAAGACCATTGTGAGTTCAAGATCAGCTTTGGCTACATAGTGAGTTCAAGACCACTCTGAACTATGCAGTGAAACCCT
>PVKA01033168.1:0-24593 GCA_004027165.1 Ctenomys sociabilis | reverse complement strand
CAAATACTTCATCCAATATCCTGTAATAGTTCATTGGCTTGCAAATTGAGTCACTGGCCCATTAGTTAACAAGATTTTTTTTTTTTTTTGTGAAACGAGGGATTGACCTAGGGCCATGGACCTTCCCCCAGTGGGATTTTTGGGTTTTTTTTTTTTTTTTTTTTTTTTGCAAAACTGGGGATTGAACTCAGGCCCTAATGCTTGCCAGGGAAGCACTTTTTCCAATGAGCCATCTCCCCTGCCCCAAAAAGTTTTTTAACTAGGACAATGATAAGTACCAATTGGTTAATCCTAGGTTGCCGTAATCACTGAGACAGAAGATGGGATTATACCCATGGGGCACCCCTCTAGAAGTTAAGGCTGAGATCAATGGTATGTTCTTACCCACAATTTTGTGACTGATAAATGGTGACAATATGGAGTGAATGATGGGCATAGAATCACATTAATAAAAATATCTATATCTATCTATCTATCTATCTATCTATCTATCTATCTATCCATATAATTTGGTATAAGGTCTCACGACACAGCTCTGACTCATAGTGATCCTTCTGTTTTCTGCCTCCCCAGTGCTGGGATTACAGTTGTGTATCACCACACCCAGACTCTGTGAGAGGCTCAGCACACTCAGGGGTAGAGCCAGCATGGCATATCATGCCAGGGATCAAACCCTGTTCCCTGTGCTTGCCTAAGCATGTGCTTAGTCCTCTGAGCTATCTCACCAGCATATATATATATATATATATATATATATATATATATATATATATATATATATACTTTTTTGGGGGGGCATATGGGAATTGAACTTAGGACCTTGCACTTGCTAGGCAGGCGCTTATACAGCTGGGCTATAATCTCTAGCCCAGTTACTATATATTTTGATCCAGCAAACACATTTCTAGGAATCCATTCTATAGGTATATTGGAACATGTGCACAAATAAGTATGTTCAAGGAGACTGTTTGTTGTTTGTTTGTTTTGTTTGTTTGTTGGCAGAACTGGGATTGAACTCAGGCCATAGCACTTGCCAGGCCCTTGCTTATTCTATTGAGCCATCTCCCCAGCCCCCAAAGAGACTTTTTAAATTGAGTTTGATGGCACATGCCTTTAATCCTAGCACTTAGGAAGGTGAAGCAGAAGGATCTTGAATTTAAAGCTATCCTGGGCTATATAGCAAGTTTTCCTTTTTTTTTTTTTTTGGGGCAGAACTGGGGATTGAACTCAGGCCCTTGCACTTGCCAGGGAAGCACTTATTCCACTGAGCCATCTCCCTGGCCTCATATAGCAAGTTTGAGACCAGCCCTGGACTACATAAAGAGACCATGTCTCAAAAAAATAAGAGGAATTGAAAGTAACTAAAATGCCTGGTATGACAAAAAAAACCTGAGGAAATTCATGAACACCAAACCAGCAGAATGTTCCAAAATGTTCTGAAGGACACTCAAGAAGAACAAGGATTACAGCTTCATGAATCGCAACAGAATGAATCCACCAGCTTGGCAAGCAATTAAACCGAGGGGGTAAGAAAGAAATCAACAACAGGAAAATATTGTGACAAGGATAAGTCAACACGTATGTTATAAGCATTGATGGAAATCTCTCAATTTGCCAATCAAAAGAAACAGAGTGGTAGAATGGACAAAAAAGAAAGGTCCAGGGCTGGGGATATACCTCAGTGGCAAAAGCACCTGCATGGCAAGTGCAAGCTGCCAAGTTCGAACCGAAGTCCAGCAGTGCCTGCCTGGAAAGAGAGAGATCCTGAGTTGAATTCCTAGTACCAAAAAAAGCAAGGTCCAGGGGCCAGGGAAATGGTTCAGTGGAATAAGCACTTCCCTGGCAAGCACAAGGGCCTGAGTTCAATCCCCAGTTCTGCCAAAAAAAAAAAAGGCAAGTGCCAGTAATATGCTACACAAAGAAATGAATTTAGTTCAAAAAGAAATTCATAGACTGAAAGTCAAAGGGTAGAAAACAGTATTTCAGGCAATGGTAACCTGAAACATTAGCAGGGGTAGCTATTTTATTTGAAGAAAAACTGGATTTCAAGCCAAGACCGATTAAGAGACACAGAGGGTCACTGTATCCTTACAAAAGAAACAATCCAAGAGGAAGAGCTGGGAGCTAGGGAGATGGCTCAGTTAGAATAAGTGCTTGCCTGACAAGTGCAAGGGCCTGAGTTCAATCCTGGCTCTGAAAAAAAAAAGGATAATCTTGAGACATTCCTAGGTAAATGGATGCACCTTGAGACCATACTCTTAAGAGAAATAAATTTAATACACATGTGTAAGTACCAGTTTCTCTGGTATGCACAACCTAAAGTATAAAGAAGGAACAAAATGTGTAATAGACATTGTGAACTAGAAAGAAAATATTGAAATGGGAAGGAGGACTATGGATGTGGGGGGACAGGAAAAAGGGGAAAGAAAACAAGTAAAATATGGAAACAAAGCTTCTATAAATAGGGAACAGAAAAGGGATTTAAGTTAGGGTAGGGGAAGAGGAACAGATAATCAAGATATATCTAAAATGTACCAATAAAAGTAAAAAACAGGACTGGCAAGATAGCTCAACAGACTCAAAACACAGGGACCAGGGTTCGATCCCCAGTCCAGCATGCCATGCCAGCCCCAGCCCCAGGTGCACTGAGCCTGTGACTGAGTCCAGGCATGGTGGCATATGCCTGTAATCCCAGCGCTGAGGAGGCTGAAAACAGGAGGATCACTAGGAGTCCAACCTGCGTAGTGGGACCTTGTCCCAAATACATAAATGGAAACAAATAAAACTAAAACAAAAAATAGAGCAGTTTATTAGAAAAAAGAGCTGAGAGGACTGGGGAGATAGTTCAGTGGTCTAAGCATCTGCTTGGCAAGCACAAGAACCCAAGTTTGATCCCTAGTACCACATACCATACTGGCCTGGGAACCCCAGGTATGCTGTTGCCAACCCAAAACTGGGCATGGTCCCACATGCCTGTAATCAAGGGGACGGCTGAGGCAGGAAGATCAAAATGAGTCTGAGCTTTGTAGTGACCCTTTGTGACAAATATTTTTAAAAAAGAGCTGAGGGCCAGGGAGATGGCTCAATGGAATAAGTGCTTCCCTAGCAAGTGCAAGGGCCTGAGTTCAATCCCTGGTTCTGCCAAAAAAGAAATGTATTGATTAAGGGAGTGGGAATCTGCTACCTCATATACCTTTGAGTGATCATGTAAATTGGAACAGCCTATTAACATTTTGGATCTGGAAAGTATATATGGACGGAACTTTCCAGAACACGCTGAGAGGTGGAGGAGTGGTAGCTGGTCAACCTGCACATGGCTACCCGCTCCTTCCTGCCTACCCAACCACGGCCTAGCCCGCTCACCACCTGTAGAAAATGGTGAAAGAAACAACTTATGATGTTTTAGGCGTCAAGCCCAACGCTACCCAAGAACTTAAAAAAGGCTTATAGGAAACTGGCTTTGAAGTACAATCCTGATAAGAATCCAAATGAAGGCGAAAAGTTTAAACAGATTTCTCAAGCTTATGAAGTGCTCTCTGATGTCAAGAAAAGGGAATTGTATGACAAAGGAGGAGAACAGGCAATTAAGGAGGGTGGAGCAGGCGGAGATTTTGGCTCTCCCATGGATATCTTTGATACGTTTTTTGGAGGAGGAGAAAGGATGCAGAGAGAAAGGAGAGGTAAAAATGTGGTGCATCAACTCTGTTACCTTAGAAGATTTATATAATGGTGCCACAAGGAAACTGGCTCTGCAAAAGAATGTGATTTGTGACAAATGCGAAGGCCGAGGTGGTAAGAAATGAGCTGTGGAGTGCTGTCCCAACTGCCGGGGTACTGGAATGCAAATAAGAATTCATCAGATAGGACCTGGAATGGTTCAGCAAATTCAGTCTGTGTGCATGGGGTGTCAGGGCCATGGAGAACGCATCAGCCCTAAAGACAGATGTAAGAGCTGCAATGGAAGGAAGATAGTTAGAGAAAAGAAGATTCTAGAAGTTCATATTGACAAAGGCATGAAAGATGGCCAGAAGATAACATTCCATGGTGAAGGAGACCAAGAACCAGGGCTGTAGCCAGGAGATATTATCATTGTGTTAGATCAGAAGGACCATGCTGTTTTTACTCAACAAGGAGATCTTTTCATGTGTATCGATATACAGCTAGTTGAAGCACTGTGTGACTTCCAAAACCCAATATCTACTCTTAACAACCGAACGATAGTCATCACCTCTCATCCAGGTCAAATTGTCAAGCATGGAGACATCAAGTGTGTGCTAAATGAAGGCATGCCAATTTATCATAGACCATATGAAAAGGGTTGTCTAATCATTGAATTTAAGGTAAACTTTCCTGAAAATGGCTTTCTCTTTCCTGATAAACTCTCATTGCTGGAAAAACTCTTACCTGAGAGGAAGGAAGTAGAAGAGACAGATGAAGTGGATCAGGTAGAACTGGTGGACTTTGATCCAAATCAGGAAAAACAACGCCATTATAATGGAGAAACCTATGAGGATGATGAACATCATCCCAGAGGTGGTCAGTGTCAGACCTCTTAATGGGGCCAGTGAATAATACCTCACTGCTGTAGTGTGCTGTAGTGAATGCGCAAAGGACTAGAATTATCATATACTCACTACTCGCTATTGATTTGTTTCAATATTCAATTATCGTAGTGTTTTAAAAGTTAAATGAAAAATAAACACAAATACAAAAGCTCCGACTTTGCCCTGTATGTATGATGACCTCACTGTGGAAGATAAGTTTCATACCTGTAAAAAGTACCTAACCTTGGTGTCTGTTAGGCCATGCCTTGTAATTGATTTCAGTTGTATACACGGACAAGCTTAGACTAAAATGCTAGATACATGTGTTGACTTTAGTGTATGGCCCTTCATTGTTAAGCTGTGGATTAAAACTATATTTAACTGGCAATCAGAAAAAGGAAACAGTTTGTGGAAGTGTTGGTCTGTCTATAGTTATTTGTATTAAGTGGGACTCGTTGTGATGCCTCTGCATTCTACTGCCTCAATTATTACTTGAAGGTGGCATAAAATCTAATTTAGCCTGTGATAACAGTGATAGAAATAATACCTTTCTGAAGAAGGGGTTTATCATAATGCTGCTTCTTATGGGCCTGCATTTTTAGGATTGCAGTCCTTTCTGCTGTGCCATCTTTTTTTTTTGTCTTTTTGAGACAGAGTCTCACTATGCAGTTCAGGCTGGCCTTAAGCTCACTTTGTAGCTCAGGCTGGTCTCGAACTCACAACAATCCTCCTGCCTCAGCCTCTCAAGTGGTGGGATTACAGGCCTGCACCACCATGCCCAGCTTTGTGCCATCTTTTTCAATATATATATATATATAATGGTTGACCTCTCCTAGTTACATTGTTTTTCTCTTTGGACCATGATAAATGCTTGACTTCAGAACTGAGTAACTGAAATTAAAGTGAAGAGACTACATGGAAAGGTAATTTGCATGTGTAATATAAGGTGTTCCATAGGTATGTTACAGGCTTACTTTAACCTATTTGACTTAATGCTCCAAAGTAACTATAATTTAATAATAGTACAGCAAATTACGATGAATAGCTTTACTTGTATGTTTAAAAGTCATGTTCACATGCTTATTCTGGGTATCAGAATTTAAGCAATTGTTAAAATGTATGAATGTCTTAATATACTGATTACAAAGCAAAAAAAAAAAAAGAAAGTAGATATGTAGTTTCATTTCTGGGAATGTAGCCTCAAAAATTATTAGCACAAATGCTCAAAGATACAAGTACAAAATTTTCATTACTGTACAATTTGTAGGACCAAAAATTGGAAGCAACCTAAATGTTTACCAATAAGGGAATACACAGTGGGATAGCTGTGCAATAATATACTACAGAGTACAAGAATGGATGTCAGATGTCAGGGATCTTTCTCTTTTTTTTTGCAGAACTGAGGATTGAACTCAGGTCCTTGTACTCTACTGAGCCACCTCCCTGGCCCTGTCAGGGATCTCTACGTACTGAGAAATATCTTCAATACTACAATTTGATCACCAGGCATTGTGGTGCACACTTGTAATTCCAGCACTCAGGAGGCTGAGGCAGGATGATCATTGTGAGTTTGAGACCAGCCTGGGCTACAGAGTGAGTATAAGGTCAGCCTCAACTGCACAGTAAGACCCTGTCTCAAAAATACAAAAAACGGAAAGAAAATGCTGCAATGTGATATGATTAACAATTATAGAAGGTACAGAACAACACTATAGAATGATTCTAGGCTGCGGCAATGGCTCAGTGGTAGAGCCTGTGCTTAGCTTCCCTAAGGCCCTAGGTTTTATCTCCAGAACACAAAAAGAAACAAAGGGAAAGAGAGGAGGAGGAGGGAGGGAAACAAGGAAGAAAGAAGGAAATGGAATCATCTCAAGTTACCAGAAAGAAAGAAAGAAAGAAAGAAAGAAAGAAAGAAAGAAAGAAAGAAAGAAAGAAAGAAAGAAAAGAAAAGAAAGGAGAAAAAAAAAACTCTTTTCTTTTGGTACTGGGAATCAAACTCAGGAACTTGCACTTGACTGGCAGGCACTTGTGCCGCTGAGCTATATTCCTGACCCAAAACCTCTCCACAGGGTAGATAGATATCTACTAAAATTTTTTTCTGTACCTTTATATGCTGTATGTTAGTATATATTTACAAATGCATAGAAAAAAATGTTTGAAAGGATATACACCAAACTGCTAAAAGTGACTTCCTCTAAGAATTGATTAAGGCTGGCCAGATAGCTCAAAGGACTAAAGCACCTGCTTAGGCAGAGTGCCAGGGGCCAGGGTTTGGTCCCTGGCCGGCACCACAACCTGTGCCGGCCTCGCCCCCTGAGCACAATTAAGTAGCAATTCAAACTGGGAGTGGTGGCACACACTTGTAATCTTAGCTCTTGGGAGGTTGAAAACAGGATCACCATGAGTGCAACCTGTATAGTGAGATCCTGTACTAAGATACATTAAAAAAGGGGCCAGGGAGATGGCTCAGTAGAGCAAGGGCTGGCCAAGCAAGTGAAAGGGCCTGAGTTCAATCTCTAGTTCTACAAAAAAAATAAAATAAAATAAAATAATAATTAACTACCAGCACCTCCTAGCATTTCCGATCATGTTTTGAAATTAGTTTAACTTTTTCTTTGATTTTTGTTTTCCATTATTTTATTTATTTATTTATTTATTTATTTATTTATTTATTTATTTTGTATTTTTGAGAAGAGGTCTTACTATGCAGTTCAGGCTGGCCATCAACTCATTTTGTAGCCCAGGCTTGCCTGGAATTCACAGGAATCTTCCTGCCTCAGCCTCATGAGTACTGGGATTATAGATGTGCAACATCATGTCTAGGTGCTTTGCCATTATTATTATTATTATTATTATTATTATTATTATTATTATTATCATCCTTTTGAGTCAGAGTCCCACTATGCAGCCCAGGCTGGTCTTGAACTTGCGAAGATCCTCCTGCCTCTGCCGTCTGAGTGCTGGGATTACAGATGTACATCACCACACCTGGTCTGTGGTCTTCTTTTTTAAAATAATATCTTATACGGCTCTTCTTTTTCTTTTCTTTTCTCTCCTCTCCTCTCCTCTCCTCTCTTTTCCTTTCCTTTTCTAAGTTAGTCTCACTGTGTTGTCATTTCAAAGGCTGGTTGTGACTTCCTAGGTTCAAATGATCCTGCTGCCTCAACCTCCTGAACAGCTGAGACTACAAGTGTATGCTACTGTACCTAGCTCCTACCCATTCTCTGCCATTCTGATTCAGTCCTTTAGTCAACATTAATTGATCATATATTATGGATATGCTATATAATTTTAGATGCTGGGAATATTGCACCCAGGTAGACTTAATAGTCTAGCGAAAGAGATAAAGAATATACAAGTAAACAATTAATTATCCAGTAAGATTAGTATCTTAATGCTTACTCTATACCAGGCCTAGAGAATTTTGATTAATTCAATATTGCTAAGGACCCTATAAGCACAGTTGTCATTCCACTTTAATAGCAAGTTGTTTTTTGTTTGTTTGTTTTTTTGGCAGAACCAGGGATTGAACTCAGACCCTTCCTCTTGCCAGGGAAGTGCTTATTCTACTGTGCTATCTCCCCGGCCCCTGTCATTCCATTTTAAAGTTAAGGAAAATAAGGTATATAGTTCCTAAATAGTTTAAGCCCATATATCTAGTTAATAGAGACTGATTTGAATCTAGGCAGCTTGGTGGTGGTTTTTTTTCTTTGTGGTACTGGAGATGGAATCCAGGGTATTGAATGACACTGAGCTGCATCCTCAGTTCTTTTGCTTTATTTCAAGACAGGGTCTTGCTAAATCACTAAGTTACCTAGTGTGGTTTCAATGGTGATCCTCTTGCCTCAGCCTCCCAGAGTGCTGGGATTACAGGCATGTATCGTCGTGCCCAGTTAGTGTGTCTTCTTAACAACTATGTTTTGTTGCTTCTTGTGCAGGGAAACCTCAGCTTCTAAGGGCTATGGAGAAAATGACAGTGGGTGGGACACTTAAGTGTGAATTTAGAGGACTCTCAATAAAGGCCTGACAGGTGATGTGTTAGAATTAAAACTTATTTCATTGTAAAATGAAGCATACAGAAAACCATGTAGCTCAAACGTATGGCTTATTGAACAAGCAAGCAATACTCATATCAAGAGGCAGTTCTTGCAGGTTTGGTAATGCACAACTACAATTGCAGCGCTCAGGGAGACCGATGGACCCACAGCAACTTTGCCGCTGGGCCTGCCTACAGAGTGAATTTGAGGCTAGCCTAGAATATAGCATAACTCTGTCTCAAAAAAAATTCTTTTCTACCTATGCCACCATGTGCCTTGTTCCAAGCACAACTTCTATACACATAAATGACCAATAACTCTTCTTGTTTCTGTGTGTGTGCAGTATCAGGGATTGAGCTTGGGACCTTGTAGTTGCCAGGCATTTATGCCACTGAGCTACATCTCCAGGCCCAACTCTCCTTTCTTTTTTTTTTTTTTTGGCGCAACCAGGAATTGAACTCAGGCTCTTGCACTTGCCAGGTAAGTGCTTATTCCATTGAGCTATCTCCCCAGCTCTCTCATAACTTTTTTTTTTGTGTGTGTGGAACCAGGGAACTCCTAACTTTTATAATAAGCACTTATTTCGAGGATTTTCAAAATAGTTTTTGAACTGCATATGTTGCAGGGTAATCAGCTTCTCTTCTGGATGATTAACAACCTAAGTTTTCAGATCAAAAATTGGAGAAATAGCCGGGTGTGGTGGTGCATGCCTGTAATCCCAGCACTTAGGAGGCTGAGGCAGGAGGATTGTTGTGAGTTCGAGACCAGCCTGAGCTACAAAGTGAATTTAAGGCCAGCTTGAACTGCATAGTGAGACCCTGTCTCAAAAAGACAAAAATAAAATTGGAGAAATGGAAGGGCTTAAACAAGGTCAGCCAACATTTTAGCCCTAACCTTTCAAGGTCAGTGAAGACTCAGGACATAGGAGAACCTGTACTGTAATATCATGGAACTCAGTTTTGCTCCAACTTTTCTGATCAAGGAGATTATGGAGCTACAGAGGAATGTGATCAATGATCTATAGTTGCCTAAGGAGAGTCACATGGAATGAAAACTTTCTCTCGGGCTTTCATAGAGAGCAAATTGGTCAAGCAATGGCCAGTGACTCATCCACAAGGCTGACACTGACAAAGGATCTACAGAGTGAAGTACAGGGTTACAGGATAAACCCTGAGGAGAGTTGACTGACCTCATCAGATACAAAAGTTAAATTTTTATTATATAGGTCTTGCTTTATTTTGGTCTTAACCATCCAGCAGAAAAGTATAAAAACGAGGTATATAAAATAAGGCCATAATAATATGCTGAGCTGTAAATGGCTCTAGTCAACAACTTCTTCCAATAACCCACTACTATTGTGGAATGCTGGACTGTGTTGGATTGGTTTGGTGAATTCAAGCACCTACAATAATTGAATGACAATAGAATACCCATCTCTGACAGGACTAAACAAAAAAAAGGGGATACAAAGGAAGGACCATTTTGTATTTGTATATACAGTACAGTTAGGATAAATATGCAGTACTTTTGTGTAATTCTATGAGAAGAAAGATTTGCACTAATAGAGTTTGGACAGGATATCCTGTCTGCTTCTTGTACTATGGATAACCACTAGGAAGATAACAATGTAAAAAGCATTAATTATTGAAACTGTACTATAATTCAGCTTTTTTAAAAAAGATAAATATATAGCTACATTCTCTTAATTCAATGAATAGAGCCATCTGCTCTAATAATGTTTGTAAACAGAATATCATGTCTGCTCCTTGTACAACAAATAACCGCTATGAGAACAATATGCAATGTAATAATTATTATTATTATTTTTTTGTCTTTTTGAGACAAGTCTCACTATGAAGTTCAGGCTGGCCTTAAGCTCACTTTGTAGCTCAGGCTGATCTCAAACTCATAACAATCCTCCTGCCTCAGCCTCCTGAGTGCTGGGATTACAAGCATGCACCACCATGCCCAGCTGCAATGTATTAATTATTAAATCTGTTCTACTAATTTGCTTTGAAACTGTCTCATTGCTATTTGTTCTTCAATAAAATTATGGAAAATAAAAAGCAAACAAAAAATCAAAATAGTTTTATCACCAAATATGTACTCCTACATTGTCTAGTCTTGCTTGTTTTCCTTTTTTTGGTTCATTTGTTTTTTCATTTGATTCACTATGTATTTTAGGCTGGTCTCAAATTCATGGCGATCCTCTGGCCTCTTCCACAAGATCCCTTGTGGTATTCAACCTTCTGAGTGCTGGGCATGAGCCACCATGCTCAGCTAATGACATTGTTCTAAAACTTTTTAGTACAGGCCAGGAAGATGGCTCAGTGGACTATGCGCTTCCCTGGCAAGCACAGGGGCCTGAGTTCAATCCCTGGTCCTGCCAAAAAA
This sequence comes from Ctenomys sociabilis, assembly GCA_004027165.1. Taxonomy (NCBI): domain Eukaryota; kingdom Metazoa; phylum Chordata; class Mammalia; order Rodentia; family Ctenomyidae; genus Ctenomys; species Ctenomys sociabilis. The sequence continues at coordinate 13,618 of PVKA01033168.1, read as the reverse complement.
AAAAATTTAGTGGAGAATTGATAACACAGACCAAAGGAGGAAGAACAGTACAATAAATATTCATTTACCAAACACTTTTAACTAGTATCAACTCTCAGACTATCTTGTTTCAAATACACCTCCATCTTCTTCCCTCCTGTACTATTTTAGAGTAAACTCGAGAGTATATATCATTCCATATCCAGAGATTTTAGTATATATCTTTAAGTATATAAGTATCCTTTTTAAGATCCCTAGTGTATGCCAGGTGTGGTGGCACACACCTGTAATCTCAGCTCTTGGAAGTCTGAGGCAGGAGGGTAACTGCAAGTTTGAGGCTAGCCTAGGTTACATAGTGAATTCAAGGCCAATCTGAACTAATAGTGATATCCTATCTCCAAAAACAAACAAAAAGATCCCAATTGCAATACCATTCATATACATAAAATAATTCCTTAATATTAAGTCAGCATTTGCTAGTTTCATAAGTATCAAAAATGCATCACTTTTTTGTCTAAATAAATAGCCAAATGAACTCCACACCTTTTGATTCATGGATATGTTTTTCTTTTTTTTTAATATGTATTTATACAGGGTCTCCCTACATAGATTGGACTTGTAATAATCCTCCTGCTTTCAGCCTCCCAAGTGCTGGGATTACAGGTGTGTGTCACCATGCCCAGTGGATTATGTATAAAAATAATTAAACTAATGGTTTCTGGTCCTGCTCCCCCCACCATTTTTGCTTTTTTGTTTTGTAATTTGAAGATACTGGATTGTTTTTCAGTAGTTTCACAATATGGATTTTGCTTTTTTTTTTTTTTGCAGTTTATCATGTTCTTTTGATCTCTATATGCTCTATAAAATCAATAACATCTCTATAATACATGTTTTTGGTGCCAGGAACTGAACTCTCAGGATCTTGTGCTTGCCAGGCAGTTGCTCTGCTGCTGAGCTATATCCCTGGCCTATAATATATTTTCTTTTTTTTTAATGTATTTAGTACAGGGTCTATAAGGTCTCACTACACGGATTGGACTCGTAGTGATACTCCTGTTTTCAGCCTCCGAAGTGCTAGGATTACAGGCACTCCTCACCATGCCCAGTCTCAGTTGCTCTCAGCACACTGGGGCCACATGGCACACCAGGGATGGAACTCCTGTCCCTGCACTCTGCCCAAGCAGGCATCTTAGTCTGCTGAGCTATCTTGCTGGCCCTATAATGTATTTTTGATGTCCTGTTTTGTGTGGTGTGCAAAAAATTTCCCATCTGGTTAAGGTAATGGAACACATCTGGTCTGGAGAATGACTAAGGGTCCTCTTTACTAGGCCTGAAACAGGTGGTAGGGTCAAAGCTCAATAAATGGTAATGGAGGTCCACAGGATGGGTGAGGGGCCGCGTAGTGTCAGGTTCCCCTTTGGCTGGTGTGTAGAGCAAGGCACGAAAGAAGTAACTGAGTCTTAGTCATAACTGGAAAAGTAGCAGCAGTAGAGGTGGCAGCTTGGATAATTTCTCAGCAGATTACTCACAATATTCTGTTTTCTAAATTATACATCTACTTCAGTCATATCTCTGTGCTTGTGCTTAGATTTTTCCTCTGGCTGGAATCTCCTTTATCTCCACTTCACCAAATCCTACTTATCTTTAATAACCAGTGAAAATTCATTATTTTCCATGCTTTTGTTCTAATGGTCATAAAATATCTCTGGAAGAATAAATGACCTTAATTACTTTTCCAGGAAAAGAACTAGATGGCTTTTAAAGGACAGGGATGAAAGAGAAAAAGATTTGCTGTGAAGGGAATTTTTTTTATTTTAAAAAGAAAAAAAAAAAAAAAAAAAAAAAACAGGCATAGTGGTGCATGCCAGTCTGGGCTACAAAATGAGCTCAAGGCCAGCCTGAACTGCATAGTGGGACCCTATCTCAAAAAGACCAAAAAGAAAATGAAATCCAAAACAAGATAATAGGAAGTTAACAATGGCTAATACACTGTGATTGTTATCTTTAAATTAGTTACTCAGAATATAAGATATTGACATATGGAAATTTATTTTGATGAAAGTAATATAAAGTCTTGTGAAGTAGAAAGAAGAATACTGTAATTTACAGTCTGAGGAAAAGGAAGAAAGTCTGTTACAGCCTCTGTGTGAGTGCCAGGGAATCTATGAGACAAATAAAAGAGTTGATGAGCAACTGCAAGTGCCAAGTTGAAATTGGATAATATGAATTTATATTGGTCTGCTTGGTTTTCCCTCTAGCAGCGTTCTGGGACTTTGGGAGCTAAAAAGAAGAAAGAGGATAGTGAAGGCAAGATTCCCAGAGACAGCTACACTGAGTGGCAGCCCAGGAATATAAGGTAGGGGAAGAACCTGGTATAACTGGGAGATTCCCTCCCTCCCTCTCTCCCTCCCTCCTTCCTTCCCCTCCACTCTCCCCACTTTTTATCCTTTCCTTCCTTATCTTCTGTGGTGCTAAGGATTGAACGTGAGGCCTTAGGCATGTTAGGGAAGTTCTCTAACTACTGAGCTATATCCCCAGCCCTAGGAAGTAATTTCTAGATCTGGTGGAAGAGAGGGAGAGTGGCTAAGAGATCCTACTCAGGTGATGGGAGATGTGTTTTGGGAAAGCCTTGTATCAATGTCATATATCACTGTTGAATAAGGCCCTCTTGGTTCCATTAGAGTATTTATAAGGAATCTTGCTAGGCTAGAGGGACATGGTATCAAGACCTTTTTCTAAATTCCTTGTGTGCCGGGCGTGGTGGCGCATGCCTGTAATCCCAGCACTCAGGAGGCTGAGGAAGGAGGATTGTTGTGAGTTCGAGACCAGCCTGAGCTACAAAGTGAGCTTAAAGCCAGCCTGAACTGCATAGTGAGACCTTGTCTCAAAAAGACAAAAAATAAAAAAATAAATTCCTTGTGTGGCCTTATATTTTGGATGTTCTCAAATATCTCTTTTTTGTTTTGTTTTTTTTTTTTTCAAATGCCTCTTAGAAATGACTGAATTTGTTCCATGTGACCCCAATCAAGACATCTCTTGTCTTCCATTTTTAAAAATTTTTTGTTTGCCTTTTTTTGAGACAAGGTCTTGCTATGCTTTGAGCTTACTTTATTGCCTGTGCTGGTCTTGAACTTACTACAATCCTCCTGTCTCAGCCTCCTTAGTGTTGGCACTACAAGCATGTGCCACCACACCTGGCTTCTTTTTCCTGTCTATACTAGAGATTTTTTTTTTGAGTCAGGGTCTTGGTATATTGTTCAGGCTGGCTTTGAGCTCACTGTGTAGCCCATTCTGGCCTCGATCTCCTGGCAACCCTTCTGCCTCAGCCTCCTAAGTGCTGCAATTATAAGTCTATGCCACCATACCCAACAGTACAGGGAATAGAACCTTATTACTGCTAACTACAGCCTGGTCAACTAACTGACTTAGTGAAACCTTGTTTCAAAATAAAAAATACAGTGGACCCTCAAAATTTATGGGGGTTATATTCCTAAAGAGTACCCATGAATTGTGACAGAACTGCAAATCTCAGATGTGGTCAGAAAAATGCTTATTTTTATATTTTAAATACTAATATGCTGTCACCTATAGTTATATAATATAATTTAATAAAATACTGTATTAATAAAGCCATAAACTCATTGGTATATCTGCTAGAGATGGGCTACAGTATAACAACCAATCAACAACAAGCACTGAGTAATGCTCTGGGCTATTTGCAAACCTCTCATCAAAAAAAAATTGCAGAGTATATTTGAAGATTCTGCAAAATTACAGGGGTTTCTGTGAACAATTATTAGTTAGGTTCTAAGGAGAAATCCACAAACAACTTGAGACCACAAACTCTGAACCACGACTTTACAAGGTTTTACTGTATGGTGATTATCAGTTGACAAACTCAGTTCTTTCCTCAATATAGTTGGAAAGTAAATTGGACAAAAACAAAATCAAATGTCCCCATAAGTTCAACATTGAACCTAACCATTGAATTTGATTCCAATTATATGTGTGACCAGAATCATGGAAAAAATTAAGTTTATGAACCAAGGTACCACAGCATTAAGAAAAAAAGAGGGGGCCAGGGAGATGCTCAGTGGAATAAGTGCTTCCCTGGCAAGCACAAGGGCCTGAGTTCAATCCCTGGTTCCCCCCCCGCAAAGAAAAGAAAGAAAAAAAAGAGGGCTGGGGACTCAGCTTAATGGTAGAGAGCCTGCCTAGCATGCACAAGGCCCCTAATGCCACAATAGCAATAAATAAATATGGGGGCCTGCCCATTAACTCAGTTGTTTAAGTGCCTGCTTAAGCAAAGCAGTCAGGCTCAGAATTCTGTGGTTTGATCCAGAGATCTTCAGGCCTTACCAGACCTGCCCTTAAGGCATCCTGAGCTAGCCAATTTTTTTTTTAATTAAATAAATAATTAAGGGCTAAGGTTGTAGCTTGGCGCAGAGGGCCTTGGTTCAATTTCCAGTACAGAGAAAGAGACAGATGGGAAGGGAGGGGAGGGGAGGGGGAGGGAAGAAGAAGAGAGACAGAGAGAGAGGGAAAGGGAGAGAGACAAGAGGAGAGAGGAGGGAAGAGGAGAGGAGAGTGGAGTGATAGAGAATAGAAATAAAGGGAGACTAGGAGTGCAGCTCATTAGTAGAAGGCATACTTATCATGCATAAGGCCCTAAATTCAAGCATCAATGCCACCACCAAAGGAAATGAAAGAATGTAGTTATTTTAAGATGTTTGATCTCGGCATAGTGTACATTTGTAATCCTAGCACTCAGGAGGCTAAGGCATATTGTTTTCTTAGTGGTTAGTTGTTGTACAAGATGCAGACATTATTCTATTTACAAACACTGTTAGATCAGATCCCTCTATTCATTGAATTAAGAGAATGTAGCTGTATATCTACCTTAATTATTTTGAATCTACAAATACAAAATGCTCATTCATTTATATCCCTTTTTTGTTTAGTTTTGTCATTTAAATATTATAGGTGTGTGAATTCAGAAAAATAGTCCAATAGTCCATAACAGTATTGGGTTTTCCATGTCTGGTAATGTTAGAAATTGTTGACTTGAGTCTTTTAGAGCTCGGCATAATTATATGGGTTTACTTCTTATACTTCGTTTTTATACTTTTCTGCTGGATGGTTAAGACCAAGGTAAATCAAGACCTATGTAACGAGAATTGTAGCTTTTGTATATACCATTCTTAATAAAGGAGTTAAAGTCAGCAGGCTTCCGGGATAAGTATATACCCACATTCATTGCAGCACAACATGTAACAGTCAAGATATGGCACCAGGGGGCTGGGGAGATGGCTTAGTAAAATAAGTGCTTCCCTGGCATGTGCAAGGGCCTGAGTTCAATTCCCAGTTCTGCCAAAAAAAAAAAAAAAGATATGGAGCCAGCTCATGTGCCCATCAACAGATGAATGACAAAAAAATGTGTTGTTGTATATTATACACAATGGAGCATTTTTTGTTTCTTTTTTGACATCTTGAGACAAGGTCTCTCTGTTCAGTTCAGTTCAGGCTGGCCTTGAGCTCACTTTGTAGCCCAGGCTGGTCTAGAACTCACAACTATCTTCCTGCCTCAGAATCACAATTGCTGAGATTATAAGGTTTGCACCACCATACCCAGCCTTCTTTTCCTTTTTTCCATTTATGTATTCTGGTATAGGGTCTCACTACACAGCTCAGACTCATAGTGATCCTCTTGTTTTTAGCCTCCCCAGTGCTTGGATTAAAGCGACCAACTGCCTAGACTCAGTTGCCAGCTCAGTGTACCTTGGAGTTGGGGTTGGTGCAGCATGCAGGACTGGGGATTGAACTCTGGCCCCTGAGCTTGCCCAAAGCAGGTGTTTAGTCCACTAAGCTATTTCGCTGGCCCTCCAGCCTTCTTTTTCTGTTTTTGGTACTGGGAATCAAATTAAGGATCTTGTATTTGCCAGGTAGGCACTTGTGCCACTGAGCTACATCCCTGGCCCCTACAATGGAGTATTTATTATTCAGCTATTAAAAAAACCCAGAAATTTATTTAGAGGAAAAATGGATAGATCTGAAGATCATGTTGAACAAAATAAAACAGACTCAGAAAGACAAATATCTCATGTTCTCTCTGATATATGGAATCTAAAAATGGACAAGAAAGTAAAAGGAAGACTTGTTATTAGATAGGAGGAAGGGATAAGGAGGAAAGGCAGGAGATGGTGAGGGTAGATAAAAGGAGGAATGAGTATGATCAAATATAGATAGATCTTGGACCATAATGCTAAATTTAATAAGTCAAATTAAGTATCTCATGGTGTTTCTGAGACTAAAACTTTTTTTTGTTTGTCTGAGACAGGGTCTCACTGCACAGTTCAGATTATCCTTGCACTCACAATGTAACTCAGGCTGCTCTTGAACTTTTTTTTTGTTTTTGTTTGTTTGTTTGTTTTGTTTTGCTTGCCAGGCAGCAGCTTAAGCCACTGAGCTGTCTCCCCAGCAGACTTTTTTTTGGCGGAACCAGGGATTGAACTCATGCCCTTGCGCTTGCCAGGGAAGTGTTTATTCCACTGAGCCATCTTCCCGGCCCCTGCTCTTGAACTTGTGGTGATCCTCCTGCCTCACCCTTTTAAATGCTGGGATTACAGGCATGTGCGACCATGCCCAGTTCAAAATTAGAAATAATTTAAACAGCAAAATCAAGAGCCATGTTGACAATCAGTGAAGTTGACTCTATAAAGATAGGAAAAGGACCTGGAGAAAGAGGACAGAGGGTCAGAAGAGTAAAAATGATCAAGATGGCAAACATGTACTGATAAAAAATACATTATATGCATTGAAATCCCTAAAATTGTGAAAGTAATCAGAATAGTAGAGAAAGGGAGATAAAGGGGGGGAGGGAGGATTAAAATTATTTACATTTACAAATCTGCCAAAATGACAGCCATTAATCTGTTCAACCAATAAGCACTAATAAAAAAAATTGTGGAGGGCCAGGGAGATAGCGCAGTAGAATAAGTGTCTGCCTGGCAAGTGCAGGGTCCTGAGCTCAATCCCTTGTACTGCAAAAAAAAAAAGTGGAAAAATATGTTCTGGACTTAGAAATAGAGATATGAGACAAAAGCCTAATGTCCCAAGAGAGCAGGGAGCAATAGACAGAGTCAGAGGAGAACTGCTGTCTCACTTGTAAATTTCGGAAAGCTGGGATTCAAGGCTGCTGATAGCAGCTTCTCTGGCTGGCGCCCAGTATGTTGGCATCTCCGTTTGTTGTCTCCTCCTTTGCAGGGAATGTTAATGGCTAGCATAGTGTAAACTTAAGAATTAGGTAAATGTTCAAGTCAATAGAGAGAGTAGTTTGTGTTCACCAAAGTAATTATGTACATTCCTTAGCCTGCCTTTAGCCCTCAATAAATGTGAGGTGTTTCAGTGGCTCTGGACTCACTTACAGAGAGACTAATCTCAGTGAGACCTCTGAGGCTATATCCATTGGGTCTGCTCATCCTTTCTTTTGGCACCAACTCATAATATACAGTATGGACTAAATCAATAAAGCCAGGGATAGGGGCACACACCTGTAATCCCAGCACTTGGAGGCTGAGGGAGGAGGATCACCACAAGTTCAAGGCCAGCATGGGCTACACAGTGAGTTGAAGGTCAGTCTAGTGTCATAGTAAAACCCTGTCTCAAAAAACCAAAAATAAATAAACATTTTCCATTAAGGTTAAAAAAAATGGGCTGGGGATGAGCTCATTATAAAGGTCCTGAACTTAGACCCTTGTACTTGCCAAGGAAGTGCTTATTTTACTGAGCCATCTCCCCGGCTCCAAGGTCCTGATTTCATTCCCTAGTACCATAAACAAAACAAAATTATTAAAGTGCTATTTTTTTTCCATGGAGCCTTACAGCTCTTGAAGACTATACAAAACAATTTAAAAAGATAAAAAGAATAAACCATACTATACAATTTAGTACTTGTAACACTATCTAATGTTTATTTCTCTTTCATGTAGATTAGCCTTGACTTGTCAGCCAGTATATAATTTTCTTAAGAGGAATGAGTAAATCTTATGTTTCTCAGGTATCTCTAAAGCACCTCACACATAACTGGGCACAGAGGAAGCACCCAGTAGATGTGTGGTGGCTGTGAAGAACAGAATACATGTACATGTGCTTGTTTTCATATGTGTGCTGAGCTCACAAGGAAGGGGGGATGAACACTACCTTTTACATAGTGGAGTAAGAGAATGACACTATGTGAAACTGTAGAATACAAGATTTATTTATGGTATAAAACACTAGGGCATGGACAGTCTTGTCTCCCCTTCTTTAGCCTCCTACTGCTCTATGATACCACATGGTCAGAGAGTCTAAGGGAGTCACTGGAGTCCTAGCTAGACACTAAACTATCTGGTGCTGCTATTCCCCCATTGCCTCCTCCTCTTCCTCCTCCTCTGTCCAGCTCAGATCATCTGAATCCTCAGATTCTTCCTCATCCATCTCTACCACAACCCCTGCCCTAGCCTTCTCAGCTAGTGCACTGGGGTGCTCCAGCTGAGCCCAGAATCCTGGGTCAGCCTTGACAAGGGAGATTTCCACCCGAGATGGCATCAAAGAGACAGAGCTCTGCTCCACGTTTATGACCTGAGGAGGAGGGAGACAGGAACACAAAAGAAAGAACAAGGGAATCAAAGGGATTGGGGTTTGGATGGAGTGGTCAGGAGAGAAAAATAAAAAAAAGGAAAGGAAGGCAAGAAATGGGATAGAGGGAGAGGGATGAAAGAAGAGGAGAAGGAAAAGGGAGGGAATATGATAGCAAATGAAAGTCACATTAAAAATGTTTCCATCAGGACACTATTCCAATCTGGCCCTTCTTTCACCCTATCTTCCGCCCCTCCTGGTCTTCACTTACCCCCCAGAGCTTCATCTGTGCTTGGAATACACGGTTACCATCAAAGACAATGTGGACATGAAGCTGAACAAAAAGTACAAGGATAGAAGGTCAGAACAAGTCACTGTGACAGACAGGCCAAAGTGATCCATAAGATGGCCAGACAACTCAGTGCCTAACAGCACTCCCTCCTTCTCAGCCTACAGGTTAACTGCATACAATACCTTTGCCTGAAAGACTGTACTATCATCCAATCTACTAGCCTTCTACCCTGCATCAAATTGTGCCTCACCTCAGTTTGACTGGCCTTCACCCAGTTGAAAGCAGGCAGTGGAATCTGGCCATATACAGTCATCACTACTACAGAATCTGTCTGGTGCCAATCATGTCTGCAAGATGCTGGCAGCTAAAGAAAAGATGTGAAATATGAATGGTAAGAATAGTCTTAGAGGGGCTGGGGAGAAAAACTCAGTCGTCTAAACACCTGCCTGGCAAGAGCAAGGACTCAGGTTTGATACTTGGTATCACATGCCATGCAGACCCCGAAACCAGGTGTGATGGCACATGCCTGTAATTGCAGCACTGGGGAGGCTGAGATAGAAGAATCACTATGAGTCAGAGCTGTATAGAGATTCTGTGCAAACAAAAGATTTTTAAAAATTCAAAAAAAGAATAAACTCATAGAGGTGTAATATCACCACTGTGGAAGGCTGAAGCAGGAGGATAACAAGTTTTAAATGTCCAGCCTGGGCACTTAGCAAGACCCTGTCTCCAAAAATTTAAAAGGGCTAGGGTATAGCTCAGTGTAAAGACCCTGGTTTCAATCCTTAGCATTGCATCAAGCAAAGCAGGCTAGAGACAGGTCAGTGTGAAGTTGGGGGTGGGGAAAGAGAGGGGGGAGAGAGAGAGAGAGAGAGCTCTTAAACCAAGAGGAGCTCTCATCCTCAGGTGTATGTGAAAAAGACTCAGACAGATTCTCAGAAAGATTAACAAGATTTACCATGTGGCAAAGCCCTCTAGGCTATAGAGGAATAAGGTGCGGTGCTAAATCTTTTTGGATTTTTGACAGTGCTGAGGATAGAACTCAGAGCCTTGCACAGCTAGGCCAGCTATGCAAGCTCTCTACTACTCAGCCACACTGCTGGCCCAGGCATTGAATCTTTTTTTTTTTTTTTTTTTTTTTTTGGTCTGTATTAAAGAAAGAAGACAGGGCACGGGGCTGGGGAGATGGCTTAGTGGAACAAGCGCTTCCCTTGCAAGCACAAGGGCCTGAGTTCAATCCCTGGTTCCGCCAAAAAAAAAAAAAAAAAAAAAAGACAGGACACTTGACCATGAGGTATGGAGAGGAGTTTATCTTTGGGATCACATTCTAATCAAGAATCAGGAAAGGTGGAGCTTACCTGCTTCCCCCAGTCATGTCTACCAACTCTGCATCCTGGCTGTGCCAAGAATGCCCCAAAATCCAGAGTCTGGATGCCACAACAGCTCCAAGACTTCATCCTGAGGCAGGAAGACAATTCAATTGAATTCCTACCCCATATTTATGATCAATATTGGGAGAAACCTGCCTCACTAACTAGCTAGTTCCCTCCCTCACCCTTCATGGAATTGAGGTGTTCCTGGGTGGTAGGTACATGGAGTAGTATCACTTTCTGGGCCTTGGTAAACCTAGTAAGGATAAAGAACATTAGGAAAAGAATCAAGTCATTCTAAGATGTACCCCACTCACCCCCATGTCTATACTCAGTCACTTTCAAGTGCAGCATCTCTCAACCACATACATGAACTCTCCAAAACTCTTACTGCGTCACATCCTGGGTTCTGGCAGCAGGAACCAGTCCCCATCAGACTATTATCCATTCCTGGGCAAGGGAAGTAAGAGTCAGGAACCTATTCAAATCCTCCCATTCAATGCCATTCCACTGAATTCCAGTCTGTGAGGCCTGCCCTCCTAAGAATTTACCTACCTGCTCCAGGTTCCTGGTCTAGTTCTTTTTGTTCCAATGCCATTTCTAGGACATGAGATATATTTAGTGGTAGCAGCTTCAGGGGCAACTCAGACCTAGGAATTATAGGCAGGTGATTTAGGGATTTTTAATCTTTTTTTTTTTTTTTTTTTTTTTAGATCTGGTTTCATTATGTAGCTCATTTCAGTCTGGCCTTGAACTCACTATGGAGTCCAGGATGGCCTCAACTCAAATGATCCCCTTGCCTCAATCTCTCAAGTGCTGGGACTGTAGGTGTATGTCACCACACCCAAAGGTGATTTAGTTTTGCCCTATTAATCATGATTGCAGGTCACAACACTCAAACTTGTGGTAATGGAGTTGAATCTGGTGAAAGTGAGACAGGGCTAGGGAAGTTGGGTAGTTCCCACACGGCCAAATTTCTCCTCTTGTATTTCTTTGTTAGTGCAGATTAGTACTAAATAATGGTGAGCTGTTTTGCTAAGCTGGTACACACATTTCACATACCTTTATCAGTTTCAACCCACTGCAAATTTCATCTCTACGAACATCCAACATTCCTCAACCCTAGGGAAATAATCCCCAAAGCTTGTTCCTCTACTCAGCTGCTCTAAGTGAATTCCATCCTCCTAATGGTGCACCTAACATGGTTCTATTGCTCTTACTAATCTCACAAAATTATTTTTTGAAGGGTCCTGATTGACAATACTTCCTTTTGTCTATGTAAGATTTATCTTAAAGCTCTTTGCCAAGAAAAAAAGTTATTCTCGACAATTCCTTTTGAGTTACTACCTGGTAAGCATGTATGTGGTGCTACCTGTTCTGTTGACTTAAAATAATGTACCCAAGCATCCTCTGACCCCCCCCCTCCCGATTTAGGGCAGAGGGCATTTTCCAGAAACAAATTTCCTCTAAGGCAGAGAATATTGTATGTACTTTCCAAACCCTTCTTACATCTGTGGTCCTATTTACCAAATCCCAACGATCCATTTAATCACTCCTAGGATGTTGCCTAAATGCAGAGAAAACCCAGGGATTTCCTTCTCTTTACTTAGGCCTCTCTCGGTGCAAGGTCTCTGCTGATTTTGGAATTGTATTCAGAGGTTTTTGCTCCTGAAGTGAACTGGTAGCAGGGCCCTCAGATTGAGGGGCCTCAGGAAGCTTCTCAGCACAGTGTGATCCCATAGTACAACCCTAGTATAAATAAGGAGAAAAGGATTAGAAACAGAATCCTATTAGGAGCAGAACCCAAGGAAGTGAAGGAATTTACCTTGATGTCTAAGAACTCAGAGAAATCTACAGTTCGCTTTTGGCAGCAGGACCAACCCTGGTAACAGAGACTCAGATGAGCTTAGATTCCTGGGTATACTTCCTTTGTGAAATGCTCTTGCTATTGCTTCACCTACTTCTCACCTTGAGTGCATCATGGAAGATTGGGACCCCAGGGTGATAGCAACAGGAATCTGTGGATAGCAGTAGAAAAATCAAGGGAAGAGAACTATACCAAATATGATTCTTACTTTTTCTCCAGGTTAATTTGTTGACGGTAGTCTTTTTGAGACAAGGTTTCACTAAGCAGTTCAGGCTGGCCTTGAACTCAGTGGTCCTCCTGCCTCAGCCTCCTGAGCGCTGGGATTACAGGTACACACCATCATGCTTGGTATGTTTGTTCTTTCCATGTTTCAGCAGACTGATTATTGACTAATTACTGCCAGTGCATCAACTTCTCTCCCTGCTTTTGACAACCCTGCAGCTGACCACCCACTCCCAAGTACCCCACAGATGTCCTGGCCAGGTTGATTTACTCACCAGGAAGGTTGGTAGTGGGGTCAAATTGTTGCCCACAGCCTTTGTTATGGCAGAGTAGAGACATGGAGGTATTGGTAGAATTACTGAAAGGGTATTTCAAGGAGTCTGCCGAGCAGGGAACACCTCTTACTCTGGAGGCTTTTAGCTGCCTGGAAGGGCCTGCTGGTTCTATCTTTAGTTCAGGAGACATACACCTCCTAACATGGACAAGGAACTCCAATTGGCCTTCCCAGCCAATAGGAAAGAGCTTATGAGAATTTTAGCTGAGGCTTGGTTAAAAAAAAAAAAAAAAAAAAAAAAGATCAAGCAGAGTAGAGCTTAGAACTTGCATGAGGTCAGCTACTATTGAAGTTTCAAATTTTGCCAATTCCAAGCCTCTGACATACCAGCAGCTGCTCAGAAACAAGCCAATGGAGACCACCCCCTCACCCCAGCTCCATGAAGGTGCCTCAATTCTTTTAGATCATTCTTTTTAAAGTTCCCCTGGGATCAGGGCATGATGGTGCATGCCTATACCCAGCGCACAAGAGGCCAAGGCAGGTTTGAGTTTGAGGTAAGCCCCAGGCTACATAGTAAGTTCAAGGCCAGCCTGAAATACATATAAAGATCATCTCAAAAAAAAGCAACTTCCCTGGGTTCACTTTCCATGTAGTACTAACACTGATCCTTGCTAACCATCTCTCATATGGAGATGAGATGTTCATAATACATCACACTTGGTCAATTTTTCATATCCTGAAATAGGATTACCAACACTTTACACTTCCCTCCCTTCCCCTTTAAAATCAGCACAGAAAATTAAAAGGCTTAAAATGTACTTTAATAAGTTGATGCTGTATTACTGCTCCATTTCTCAGAAAAACTCCAAATTTAAGGTATAAGGATAAATCAAACATGGTACACCAATAAAAAACGCACAGCATAACTACCTAAGATAGGCGAGGCTAAGAGCTACTGTCAGACCTTCAGCATACAGCAACCCTATTCCCAAGATTGT